>PVIH01004070.1:19062-147542 GCA_004025045.1 Sigmodon hispidus | reverse complement strand
CTTAGGGCACGATACTTCTTATTGCCTCCTCGAACTCGGACCGTGTGTATGCGACGGGGGCCAATCTTGGTGTTGGCAGCCGGCCGTCCAAGCTCATACTTTCGCTTCTTGTGGTAGGGCTTCCGCTTGCCCCCGGTCTTGCGGCGCTTGTGCCAGTTATCCCGAGAGATGCCCATCGCTCGGCGCTGGCTGGAAAGAGCCAACCGCACTCTTAAATCTGTAGCCTCAATGGTCGTAAGTGAATCCCAGCTCTACACTGGCTAAGAGTCCACACCTCTAGATCAAGATGACAGCACCTACTCTCTACTACACATACCCAAAGAATGTACATTCATACTACAAGGTCATTTGCCTAACTATGTTCATAGTAGTATTATTCATAATAGCCAGACCTGGGAAATAACCTATCTGCCCCTGAACTGAAGACTGGATACAAAAATGAGGTATATTTACACAATGGAGTATTGCTCAGCAGGAAAGAAAAAAATGACATCTTGAAGTTTATAGGCAAATGGATGGAACTAGGAAAAAACCATCCTAAGTGAGGTAATCCAGATCCAGAAAGACAAACATGGTCTGTACTCACTTATAAGTGGATATTAGATGTAAAGTAAAGGACTACCAGGCTACAGTTCACAGCCGCAGAGAAGATAGGTAATAAAGAAGACCTTAAGAGAGACATTCTTGGTAGTTTGTTGTTGTTGTTGTTGTTGTTGGCTACTCTCACCGTATTGAAGTCTACCTGTCCCTGACTCGTACAGCTCGCATGTTTTAGCCCCACATGCTCCATTCAGGCTCATTATCCTCTACCACTTCTAAATGCTCAGGTTTTTCAATCCTCATGAAGACCCTTGTTCTTCTCACTCCGCATTTCCCAGATTATCTTCTCTATGCCTTCACTTAATATATTCCAAATAAGAAATAACCAATTTATACACTAATTCTCATATACTTTTGAGCTCCATGTGATTCCACATTGTGTTTTTAGCATGGTGACTAGGGATTCCATAGACCTGTATCCCTCCCCCTTGTCCTATAGTGTTATTTTTGAAAACCAAAGTGATCATGCCACATCCTAATATAATCTAAGAGTTCCCCAGAGGCCCACATGTTAAAGAATCAGTTGCTGGTCTGAGGATCTGTGTGAGGGTCTAGTGGGAAGAGTTTAATTGGGGAAATGCTGTACAAAGTAATTATGGGACTTTGGTTGTTTCCTCTTTCTTTGTTTCCCACGAGGCTAGGACTTCTACCATGTCTTTCTCTTGGGATAGTATATTGCCTTACCACACAGGAGAAAGAGCCAAGAGACCAGGGACTAAAATCTCTGAAACCAGAAGCCAAAACAAGTATTTCTTCTCTGTAAGTTCATTATCTCCATTGTTTTTAGATGATTAGGACAGAAAACTAACACAGGCATGCTTTGCTTTCAATACTGCAGTGGAATTCTTGCTTAGAAAGTATCTCTCTAGCCTCATCACCATGCACCCATTTCCCCTGACTCCATGTGGCCTTTGACCTCAGCCTTTGATACTTGGAGCCCTCCTCCACCCCCACTCTACCTTGCTCCCCAGCTGACTGCCCTTCTCTTCCCCACCTTGATCAACCTTGGTTCTCAAAGCACAACAGACAGCATTTCTCATGTATCACTTTATATTTGTGACTGTCATTCAATTAAATTTAGTTTTGCAAGCTAGAATAGACTCTAGGCTCTTGGAGAATACCAACTACGTCTGTCTTTCTATACTATCTTCAGTAACTGGCACCCAGCAGCCATTCAGATGAATGAACAAACAAAAGTGCAAATGAATGGTGTGAGCAAAGAAGCACAAGACCCCAGTCCTTCTTTTTGCTTCATCCATAGCATCCTCCAGCAGGACCACATGTGGAAACTACACACTCAACACACTCTCCAACTTCTGAGGATAACAAAGTATGTGTGCCCGCTAGTATACTCCCAGGACTGACTGAGATTCCTTTTAAAATGTAGATGCTTTGGGAAGGCACAGTGGACACTTAACTCTCGCACAGGAAGTATCTGTGAAGACCCCAGGAGGATTTGACAGAAATGAAACTGTGCCTTCCATGTATCTTGCCATATTTATACCACAGATCTTTTTTTAAAAAACACTTTTCTATATCTTATTTTGTATGTTCCTGCCTCCCTTAGCTAGACTATAAATTACTTGAAAGCAAATAGCAGGATTATGCCCTCAGGAATACTTAGTCAGGCCCAATATAGCTCAGGTACTCCTGTGTTTTTGATGAATGACTCATCGAAACATGAATGAATAGATAATTAGAGACAGACACCAAAACACAAAGTATTCACTTTACAACAGTGTGAACAACCAAGCTGAAAGAATTATCATTGGGGGACCAGAAGCAGTGGCTAGCAGTGGCTGGCCATAGACAACTCTTCTTGATATTGCTCATTTGTTACTGCATTCAACTGGGAGTTCCTCAAACATTACTTTTTCATTTATTCTTTGAGTTTGCTTTTCTTTTTTTCCTAGTTACTAAATGAATTAAAGTTTAGTCCCAACTCATGTACAAAGTGTTTGAATTAACCTTGTCTGTAAATGTTTTTAGGCTTACTTTAAGACAATAGGACCACATAACATCAAAGATCTTTCTCTTGGCTTTAACACTTGATGAATCCTCATCTTGCCATTTAACCAAGCAGAAAAAAAATGGGGATGGCCAAGGCTTACATAATAGGTTATATATGACTCTACAAAACCTTCCAGATTATTAGGCACTTCAGACATTGCTAGTAAGGCTCACAGTAAAGAAACTAATTCACTATGGGCAGTCTGCATACAAATCTCTTAATATTCCAAAATGCTACAAGGAATAGTCAGGAGTGAATGAACAGCAGTGTTGAGTAGTCTGGCAATGAAGGGTTCAAATAAAATGTTATGAAAATATTAAATTAGCTGAGAATATGTACCAGGTACTTTATCCATCACTGTCTTCAGAAAGGATAGTTAAGCAATTTGAAATAAATTTTCATTTACCCAATAATTTAGTTTTACCATTGAGAAAAACTGCTAAAATAGTCTCCTCCAAAATTTTATGACAGAAACTGAATTCTATATTTGGCTAAAGAGCTATTGCATTCTGAAAAAAAAAAAATCACTTTTTGAATAGAAAATTCTTGATGACATTACCCCAACCCAGGAAGGTAACATTTTCATGACTATGACAATGCAATTCTACTGTACACTTGTAAAGGCATGAGGTGCTGCAGTTAATACAGCTAGAGAATGAGAGCATGCTAGAGTATACAGCAGTACACAGCCATCACCACATGAGATCCCAGGAGGACTCAGTGCATGGGAACAGCACAGTGGTCCCACATATTAAATGAGTATTTAACTCATGGAGATTAAAACCATGAAAGATAGATTCATGGTTCAAATCTATGACATGGAATAACAATACTACTGTCATGACCACCAACATAAACTGAACTACTATGCTGTGCAATGCACTAAGTATTCATCTCACTTATACTCTTCTCAACAGAGAAGAACACCAAACTTATGATTCCCTATTTCACAGAGGACAAAACTGAAATGAAGTAATTTATATACAGCACCATGGCAGCAAATTGGTGAAAGTAAGACTTGCACCCAGGCAGTCTACTCTGGGCCTATCTGCTGAGCCATAGTCAGCACTGCTCATTCACAAACAACTCACCACCACAGAAGCCTGGACAGAAACTAAAAGAGTTATAAAAGAGTTATAAAACTGAACTTGATTTTTTAAAATGGTCTATCTTCCCTTGTAGTGCTCTGTGTGCTTTCAAGAATCAGAGCAATTCAGGTCTCATGTGGCTACACTATAAAACCCAATGGAACACACCCTGGAAGCTAGGAGTAAAGGATGCTAGAACAAGGTCTCCAGGACCAGTTGCAGCTCACCCATTTTAGGTCTTTAAAATTTACAAAGCTCTAAGACTATAAAGACAGCTGGCAAACATTCAGGGGATCTCAGGTGGGAGACAGGAGTAGAACCCTCGGGTAACTAATGTTTTCTAGGCTGTTATTTACAAAGGATATATTAGGATGACATCTTTATTTTCAGAGTAATTATATTAACCACCAACTCTAGAGACCATTTAAAACCATAATTTAAGTCCTCTGAAGTCATTATTGACTTCATTATTGACTATGGCAGAAAGGAAAAAAGAGAAGGGACCCATGACCTGTCAGGAAGAATCTGGGAGGTACAGTGGTCCAGGTAAAGGATGATGCCATCATCTTTTAAGATAGATGATTCTATTTGACACAGTGGGCTTGGGATCTTTGCATTCTCAGTAGAGCACATCTGCCATTTACTTGAGGCTTGTGGCTCAAGTCTGACTTAGATCCCATGGTCAATGGTCTGGACTAGAATGTGTTCCTTCTATTGATCCCATTTACGCCACAAATACCAGATGGTGTCAGGGAATCCAAGGCATCAGTGTGTGTGCTGGCCACCTCTGAGACCACTAAGAAAGTGGTCTTGCTTGGCTGAAGGTAAATGCTCATGCCTGTACTTTCCTGAAGCCAGGGCTTTGTTTTATTCACAGCTATATCCAAATATCCTAAGAGACCCCAACACATACATAACCCATATGCATAGGTATTGATTAAATGAATGACTGTGTGAATATAACAACACAAATCTCTAGGATTCAACTCATTTCTCTCTTCCTGGACCCTGAAATGATATCTCTTTCCCACCAAGATCCAAGGACAGCCTAATTATTTTGTTCCCATGCAACTCTTATGAGACTTGCATTAGTGTCACTCAGGTCTAGTGATTGTCCCCTTCCAAATAGGTGCCTAAGGGTTGAAAGGTGAGCCTGCTTCATTCATCATCAAATCAGGGAGGTTGGCCCAAAGCCTCCCATTCAGTGGTGATCAGTAACTACGAGTAGATTTAAAGGACTAAAACATCTTTTCTCCAATTATTTTTCTGGAGCAGTGGAATTTGAACATACAGGATCTGAATGCATTCAGGGTAGGAGACTTCATAGTGAAACCTTGTTCACAATCAAAACACAATAAATCTTTAGGAAACAAAGTCATTATGTTGAAAAATTTTTTAAAAAAGGATTTATTACTGAACAGAACATTATGAATATCCTTTTCCCAAAACTGATCTTCTAATTAGTCTGTAATAGGAAGGGCTGCTATTTGGCCATTTTAAACTGAAAGTTCTAAAATGGTTTAAAGTTTGAAATTTTTAAAGTAGCAATGTGATGTCACAAGTGGAAAATTATACATAGGATGAAATATAATCAAAATATAGGTTGGCTAAAACTATCACATAAAATTGCCTTCAGGATCTCCACATAAAGTTCACATGAGGCAAAAATTAGCTTTTTGGGTCTCATCCCCAAAGTATCTCATTGTGTGTATGAAAATATTTTCAAATCCAAAATACATTTGGTCCACAGCATTTCAGGCAAAAATTAACTCAACCTGTGTTTTCAAATACTAGGTGATATTTCAAGAAGACTGGGGTTCATCAAGGCCTGAGGTCCAAGAAATTAAAAGTGTTTTTAATGCAATTTACCAATACATAAACACTTTTGTTAACACACATATATACATGCATATATATATATATATATATATATATCTAGCTTTACTAATTAATATACTTGTCTTGTCTTTGAAGAAGTGATAAAAATAAAATGGCATATTGCATTGAACATGTGGCATATGGTATGCTTTATAAATATGCACACTGAGACTTCTCTCTTTCCCTCAATACACAAAATCTAGACTGTATTTCATGGTGCTGACCTCTTGCTCCAGTCTGAACACCTCTGAGGTTCTGAATGCCATCTTCCCTGCCAACTGCCCAGGGAAGCTTATCATGAGCATGAATGAGAAGGGTCCTGTAGTCTAGACCCTGAGAATGTGTCCAGGTGCATACTCTGACCTTTTCTATCACCACAGAGATACCTCTGACCAGATGATAAATGTTGTCATTGTCTGAGTCCCAGTCACACACCCAACAGAGTCCATGGATGCTAAGGAACACTCATCAGTGTCTGTTCCCAGACCTTCTCATGCTGGAAATTCTAACAGGTATGTGTAAGTCAGTTCAGCCTCATGCCCACCCAAATTCCTGTGTGTGATAAGTCCTTGTCCTGGAAAAAAGGAGGAAAGAAGAAAACTAATATTTGCTAAGTTCCTAAGAAGATGAAGAACAAAAAAAAAAAAAAAAAAAAAAAAGGAGTATTTTATAATGATACTGCAAGGTATTTATTCCTATTCAAAATTTGATTATCATATTTATCAAAATTATATCTGCACATATTTGAAACGTCAAATATTTGTGGAAATTTATACAGACAGAAAAACCCTAGTTTCTGTTCCTTCTTGTCAGCTCCTCAGAGCAACTTCTATTTAGTCCTTCTAGATAATTCTTTTAGAAGTCAACTTTAGATAGTCTTATTGTTACTTTATTCTTCCCTAATTTAGACAGTAAAGTCATGCTTTACTTAATAATGCAGGTACAATTCAGAAATATTTCATCAAGCAGTTTTGCCTTTACTGGGTGACATAATCTCACAGCCCATCATCTTTTAAGCTGACTGCTATTGGCTGGAGTATTATGGATTCTGACAGTATGCATCACACAGAGCTTCTCCATTCTAGAAGAACAGGAACTGGCTTTTCATTCGTCATTCCCTGACGAAAATAATTCAATAGTCTTGATCACATCCCATGTCTATGTTGTGTCTCCAGGATGGTCTGTAATATCACCAATCGCATCACCATAGGCTCACAACAGCTTCACGGTGGCCAAGGACTCCTCTCCCTTTTCTGTGCGGCTGTTGCCTTCCTCTTACTTTCTCCTATCTGTCACTGTGTCATCTTTGTTACTCGGTTGTGAGGGACTGATGAGTGTGGTGTGGGAGGTGTAAGCATGGACTGCTCAGGTACAAATCCGTTTTGTCATGTACTAGCACATAACATGCAGTAAATTACTGAGCATTCAGTGCAGCAGTTTCTTCATTTGTTACATGGAAACAATGACTGCCTTCCTAAAACCCTACTAACAGGAATTGTTGACACACTTAGAAGTGTGCCCAGCACCCAGGAATGCTTAGTAGGTCCAAGAGGGAAGGTCTATGGCTGGGTACTTAGTGTTCTGTCTTCTGCAGAGTCTAGCCTGCACACCTATCCTTCTGTACTGTGAACTGCTGATTTGGGGAGGCCCATGCCTTTTCTAAATGGTACTACCTCAGAGATGCCAGCCTGGCCAACTTCTCAGTGAATCCTGTACTTAACCTTCTGAAGGGAAGCTTCCAGAGTTCTATTAATGACGGCTTACTGTCATTGGGCTGAGGGTCCTTCTGTCGCCCAGAACTGGGGAGAACATCTGAGGCTCTGCTTTGCAAGTGCATTTTCACTGGATTTGCTGTGTCTGCTTCTTTCTCCTATGTCATGTAAAAGAAGAAAGCCAGCTCATTCCTTGGTCTTTGTGGGGTGGTGGTGAAGGTTCTGGATGTTAAGCTGGGTTAAGTCTATCCAACCTCTTAAGGTGGCCACTACTTTTCCATTAGTGTTTTGGCTTCTAAAACAATGTTGTGATTCTCCTTTGACTTTCACTCAGCCCATAATTAATTTATGCCTGGAACACATTACCTCACTTCTTCTATAGCAGCAGCTTGAAGGCAACTGAGGTTAATGCTGTGCTCAATCTGCTGTCTTTAATCAAGCCTATTAACCTGAGTTTCTCCAGAAAGGAAACTGAAGGAGAATGTGAATGACTGGTTGAAGCTCAGAGAATCTGTTAGTAAAGACCTACCCCTCCCACCTTTCTAGGAACATGGATATCTTCCAGGTAGAGTAGGGTACCACTTGAAAACTGATGCCAGAATAATACCTTCAGAACTCTATGATACAAGCAAAGTCTCTCAGATTTCTGCTACAATCTGCCTGCATCTGAATGTCATGGGATTGAGTTAGAAAAGGTTCGTACAGTGAACTGAATGGGCCTAACTGAAAGGCCCCTTTCCTCGCTTACTGTATCAGTTATACTACTAGTTTCTTTGTGTGTTGCTCTGACAAAATACCCGGCAAAATCAACTCGAAGATTGGGATGGTTTTGTTGTTCACAGTTTGAGGGGAATGTCTAACATGGTAGAGACATCATGGTGGCAGCTGGTCCCATTGCATCTGTGGTCAGGAAGTAGAGTCCAGCTTTAACCCCTCACTGCTTGCTTCCAGCAATCCATCAAGCTCCTAAAGGTTCCACAACCTTCCAAAGGAGTGCCACCAGGTGGGGTCAAGTATGCTAATACACAGAGCAAATGGGAGACTTTCACATGTAAATCACAATGCTTTCCCAGTCACATATCAACTGAAAGCTTTCTGTGGTCACAATACTAGAAAATCTTAGAAGCTTCTTCCTTGAAAAAGTCTCTTCTAACCAAAATGTACATGGGAGGGATGTTTTGAGGCATTATTCACCAATAATATAGAGCATATGTGCCAAACTAGTCCTGAGGGTGACCACAGAGCCCTGCCCTGCCCTGTAGAGTCGAATGGATAAGAATATGGTCCAGAACCATAGGGGTTAGTGTTTCATGTTCTGCCTTTGTCATTCACTGCTTATATGGATCTTGACATATAAGGCTTAGTGTTCTAAGCCTTCAAGCTCTCATCTATAAGATGACAACCATGATGACAGAGTTATCTATTTAAAAGAGATATCATAAGTTAAGCATCAGGCATAGTACATGGGCTGATGCTAGGCAGGGCCAACAGCACTGCTACCCTGTATGGTGCTTCCTAGAGTGGAGCCCGAGCACCTGCGCACACAGGTCCCAACTTTGTATGTCCTTCTGGAGTTCAAAGAAGCTGTCTCAAGCTTTCTAGGACTGCCCCCAGACACTTACATTCCACATAAGGCATACCGGGGACAGAAACTTTGGATATGTAAAAGTTTAAAAGACTGAAATGATGCAAGCTACTTTAAGGATACCGGAGATAAATGATCTATTTATATTTTTATGGTGAAGACATAAATAGAAAAAAACACAGCACCCGAAGAAATGTTCCTTAAAATATATGTACAGCATGGTTGAGAGATACACGCTGAACACACAGATGCTAAGTAGATACCTTTTCACATCAGCCATAACTTTGCAAGACACATTAATTCAAGGAGATTTTCCAGGCACTGATATAATTATAAAAATGAACTGTCTGACAAACTGGGGCATAGGGTGTTTCAGTGACTTTTTTAGAAGCTATTATGTAAGTAGTCCATTGGAATAGAATAGTGAGGATCTCCTCAATCATGGCCTTGACTCTTGACCCACAGACATTATTATTAAGCAGGACAACATTGTCTTAACAGCATCAATCCAGTCAACAACTGTTTACTAAGTGCCTGCTGAGCACCAGGCAGAACCAGAACTCTAGGGATAGATTAAGAACAGCAGAGATTTCTGCCTCCACAAAGTGATGGAGATAGACATCAAACATGACCACTCTAGCTGACATCTTCCATTAAACAATAAAGATGTGGGGCTTGTTAGCTGTCCACTCAAGCCTGACCATTTGAGCTTAATCCTGGATCTCAGGTTGAAGGACAGAGTCAATCCTGAAAGTTGTTCTACACACATGTCTGCGCGCACACACACACACACACACACACACACACACACACACACAGAGTGGGGGGGTTGATTTTGGATGAAGCTAAGGCAGAAAAATGGCTCTTTGACTTTCAAGTATGTGTATACTGCTCTTCTACCTTTGCTCGCATTAATTCTGAAATGAATCCATCAAAATCCCAGCATGAGCGTGGGGTCACAGAGGAGCTTAGCACTTGTGCCCGGTCCTTCCAAATTTGTTAGTCTCTTTCCACTCCCTTTCAAGGTAATGTTCAAATCAAGATACAACTCAATTTATTTTGCTTATGACTCTAACGAATAAATCTAAAGTAACAACAGACGTGCCAGTCCTGGCTCACAGCCTTGTCCAAATCCTCCTTGGACACTTGGAACACATTCCGGCTGTTTCAGTTCTGACTGCATGCAGGTAAACACACTCTGTCCAGTCGCTAATTCTGCCCCAGAGACGCAATGACTGCCATTTGCTGCTTTAGAGCAGCTAATATTTACTGATGGATGAAAGCTCTGCAGATGAACTGTCTAAGAAGAATGTAAGCATCCTTGAAGGTGGGGAGGGTAGTGCTGTCCTCATTGCTCAGTCAGCCTTTACAGCAAAGATGTTTAACACAGTATAGTCCTGTGGCTTAGTGTTACTTCCTCAGACTCACAGAAGCTGGGAATTGAGCAGATTTTCTATGTCCTATTAGGAGATCCCTTAATGATTCTGAATGCATAGCTATTCCCGTTTGTAAACATCTTCAGAGAGAATGCTATAATAAACTACCAATCATTCTAGCTTCTCTCAGTTTTTTTTTTTTTTTTTTTTTTAAGAACGTAAGAAATTTAAAAATTGAACCCTTACCAACTGGGAGGAAGAATAAAGGGAGAAAGGAAAGTAAGCTGTCGGAGCTGCTGAATTAGAGTGTGCGGATCATGCATGGAACCTCCGAGCCTGGCTCTGGGGAGCATCACCTGACTTCTCAACAGAATCTCATGACTAAAGGTGCTGAGTCTTTAAGGTTACACGCGTGCATCTGCTATCAGTCTCTAAGCTTCTGAGAGACAGAAAGAAAGGTACCTGTACATGATGGAAGCCATATAAGAGTCATGTGTGAGAATGGCTGTGTTGTGTTCAGTCGAGGAAGAAATCCCTTGTCTTAATGACTAGGAAAGCCATCATCTCTACACAAACATGGCCTCAAAGCTGGATGGCATCTGTGTGTGTGTGTGTGTGTGTGTGTGTGTGTGTGTGTCTCCATAGTGGAGGGGTAACTTCTGTTACGGAGCACAGCTTCCTGGGTGTGCTTTGGTTCCAGAACAGCTCTAAGTTCCACCACGTGCCTATCTTTGGCCATTAGGGCAGCATATGTGAATTTACCTTATTATGGCTGCAAATGCTATCAATGATGCTCATGATAGGCAGGGAATGTTTACTGGGTAAACACAGGAGCACCAGTGCTGCTATCTGGAACAGCCTTCCTGCTCATTAAATCTCCGTCAGCCTGTGCAGTTGAGCTTCTGCTTAAGAGTTTTCCTTCTTATATCCATTTTATGCCCCTCTGATCTCACATCTTGTTTCTAATCAGAGCTCCGAGTGAAACACGTGTAAGGTAATTACTCCTTGGTGTACAGTGGTAGTGCTCATTGATTAGAAATAATTTCCACAGTGAACACCATAGCAAGGAACTTTGATCAAGCTGGGTTATTATTTCAGTTCTTTATCTCAGTTGTATACATCTGTTTCTTCTGCCTGTAAGGAAATGTGCTCGTGTGTGTGAGACTGCCTACATTCACAAATCATGGGGCAGTTAAAAATTGTGGTTCTCCCCTCAACTCACCCCATCCTTCTACATGGTCTCATGTAGCACAAGTTGGCTTTAAACTCCCAATGTAGTAAAGCTATCCTTGCATTTATGGTATTCCTGTCCCCACTTCTTTATTTTATTTTTAGCTAATCAAAATACAATTATATCATCCCTCCCTCCCTATCTGCCCTCCTACCCCTTCCATGCACACTCCTACCTCACCCTCTTGCAAACCCACAGCCTCCTCCTCTTTAACCACCATAAACTATACATTAATAAACCTATAAAACAACTTGTGTGTCTGCTCACTGGTGACCATAGTAATTCATAACCATATCTAGTAAATGTACATCTTCCATATTGGTTCCCTGGGCTAATCTTCAAGTTTGTAACCTGCTGAGTGGCAGGAAATGTACCTGGGAAAGAGCTAACAATTTATTACCGAGATAATCTTAATCTAGGAAGTTATTTCGAGCAACAGCCCTACCAAAATGCTTTAATATGTGTGTGTTCAAACATGTGTGCACAGAAAATACACACACACACCTAAAAAAAAGTTATATCATATGATATCAGAAAAAAGTGACTTACAGACAAGAAAATGCTCGATATTATTTTAGAACTACTTAACCTAACCTCAGATCATCAATCAATCACCAGAAGCTGAGGCAGGAGTACTTGTGTTTGCCAGCCTCACTGCATAGTAAAACTTTGTCTCAACAACAAAACCAAAAACAGCTTGGTCATATATCAAAGGCAGTTTAGCCTGACAAGAGCCCATATTTCTTAAACCTTCCTTTGTGCAGACTAGCCACTCCTGTCAGATTACAAAACTGTGCTCCCACAAATGGGATGTGACAGTGTCTGACCTATGTTAGGGATAAAAGCCAGAAGCCATCTTGGCCCAGCATTCTTCCTAGCTGGTTTGAGTTCTGGCTCTCCCTTTCTACAAAAAGATTGCTTTCCTAAGTTGCTTTCTCTTTGTTCACATACTCCTTTGTGCAACACTGAGATTATTCATTTTCCATGGTCCAATAATGAAGCAGATATATAAAAATGGAGCCTGATTAGAAAATTACAAAAAAATTAAAAAAGGAATCCCATGGAAACCTCCAAACAGCTCAGGTTTTACCAAGGCTATTGGTTGCTCTCCACAAACTGACACAAGACCTTATTGCTGAAGACAACACCCAGACAACTCACTGAACACAGAGAAATTGAGCTAGTGCCTAGCTAGAGCCTTCACCTCTATTGAATAGTGTTCACGGCACTGGAAGGGACTCTGAATGTTTCCAGAGGAGAAAGGTAAACTCCATCCAGCTATAAAACCTCTGATCTAAAGTGGTGACCTGCCTACATCATATGCCGGTGCATGCATGGCATAAAAGCTGTGAGAGTTACCAACAACTATCTGATTAGATTTAAGGCCCAGTCCATAAACAGAAACTCATGCCTCACAATGCTTGGGTGGCTAAGAACCTGGGTTTATATATATATATATATATATATATATATATATATATATATATATATATATATATAAGCCATGGACTTAGAAGAAAACCAAATAATACTGCTCTGCTAAAATATAGCAATATAATGACAGATAAAATGTTGTAACTGTAGATTAGTGTCTTGCCTAGCTATCACCAGAGATACAGGAATAAATACAGAGATCTACAATTGGACAATGTTTAGAGATAAGGAATCTAGAAACAATCAGTCATAAATGGGATGTCTTCATGAAAATTCCTTTCCATAGTACTCAGAGAACTTTGTGGAAGAGGTGATGAGATTGTATGAGCCAGTGGGGGATGAGAATCACCAAAGAAACAAGGCCTTCTGAACATAGCATGTGTATGCACATATGAACTTTAGAGACACTGGCAGTATGCACGGGGTCTGCAAAAGTCCAAGCCAGCACTGAGAGGGAGAAGTAGACACACTTTTGCATCCCCAACCTAACCAAGAAGCTATCTCCAATTGCACCTTCAAAGGAAAATTTAGTTTTCTCCAATGGAGTCTCACTGGGTACACAAACTACACTCAAGGGCAGGACCCATGCCCAGCGTCAAATAACCAGCTCAAAATGAACTCAATGGTGACTTGACTTAGGAGATCTTTTTTTGTCTCATAACACTTTAGGCATTTTTTTTCTTTTAGATTTTAACTGTAATTGTCTTCTGTTTATTTATTATGGTTTCCAATTTTGTGTTTTTATGGGTTTTCTGTGTGTGTGCTTCTCTTCCTATTGTTTCATCTTTTAATTTTTCTTTTTTCTGTTTGGTATGTTCTATTCTGGTTTGTTTGTTTTTGTCAGAGAGAGAGAGAGAGAGAGAGAGAGAGAGAGAGAGAGAGAGAGAGAGAGAGAGAGAGAGAGAGAGAGAGAGAGAGAGAGAGAGAGAGAGAGAGAGAGAGAGAGAGAAGGTGTAGAGCTGGAAAGGTCAGGATGTTGAAAGGATATAGAGGAGATGAAGAGAAAAACATGATTGGAACACACACACACACACACACACACACACACACATACACACACAAACTACTTTCAATCAGAAAGTACATTAAATTAAAAAAAGAAAGAAAACAATCAGGGTACATGCCTAGCGAGCTCTAAGGAGGCTGACAAAGGACCTTAAGTACCAGGCTAGCCTTGCCTACTTGGTGAAGGCCCATCCCAAACAAGAATCCCAATCCATTACTTCCTTAAACCCTATTTGAAAGCATTGCTATTTGTCAGTATAGCAAAACTATTTTAAAACAACTGGCTAGTAATTGATGTCTTAGAAGTAACTTTACCATGAACTATATTTTAGAACAGCAACAGGTAATGACAAAATAGTGTCATTTTCTGGATAGTGATTGATAACCCTTGTTCCAGGAACAGTGCCAGTAGCAACTACTTGATATTCACTTACATCATCAAACAAACTTCTCACTGAATTCCAGATCTGACAGCAGAGAGCCATGAGTCTGTAGGTCCCTCAGTTAATGAGAGAGGTAGACATTGGGCCTGAGCTGAAACTTGAGAAACAAAGGCCCAGGGCACACGCTGTGGGCACTCCTCAGTCAAACCTTCCCAAGCCCCAGTGACAGTTCCTTCCATCCCTTCAAGGACATGTACTCAGTCTGCAAATATCATCAAACACTGCCTTGCACAGTGCTACTGGCCGCAGGTGCCAGTTCTGTCACTATGTGTCTCCCCTCAGGAGAAGTATGTCACCTACAGTTGTGCTTCAAGGAAGAAACAGATGCGAACTTTCTTATAGTATTACAGCAGTCCGGCTCACTGATCTAAGGCCACAGTTTGCATTTCTTTCTTCTTTTTAAATCATTCTCTTGTCCTGCTTTATTTTTTTTTCTTCTTCCCCAAACAATTAGCTCTTGAGAAAGTGAATATAGTATATAGAGTGAATTACCACTGAAGGAAATTAATGCCTATTTTGAACATGAGCTCTATCAGAATCACCAGAACTCTGCTGTATTTGGAAGGTGCTCACCCTGGCTTAGAATTTGTTTCTCCCAGAAGAAATTCTCCTGAAGGATTTTATCACTGCCATCAGTGGTTAATGCTTATTAAATATTGGAATGCCACAGCCACAACTGTGCAAATGTCTCTCAGTTCTGAGCAGTAACACCTTTCCTTTCTTCCAGGACTTAGCAGAATAAGACAGATTACAACAATGGTCCCACGTGAAGCTATGTGGCTAAGCAAAGCCTCAGTATAATGGTGGAATCCCAGGAAATTATCTGTCTACTGGGTCAAGAGAACCACCAGGTGTTGCCCTTCACCACCTTTGGCAGCAGGAGTGACTAGAGAATTGTAATGGGACAACTATGGTATGAAGTGAAAGTGAGGGTCTTTTGGCAAGGACTCAACACCCAAGGCCAAGCTAGAGACAAACTTGCTGCTCATACAAGCTGGTCTCCTTGATAGCTTTGAAATGTCATGTGGAACAAATGGCTGTACAGCTTTTGTAAGAGATTCATTTATTGCAAATGGTTCATCTTATAAGTAGCATCAGGGAAGTTGTTTAACTACTTATGAAAATAAAAGTATGATATTCACATCTTATGATACAGTAGCAAAGCCAAGATGAATTGGAAATGAATAGTTTAATAGTAACTTGAGAAAATGTTAAGTAATATCTAAAACATCTTTTGAGAATGAAGGACTTTCTGTCTTTAAAAGCAGTGGAATACATGGGTGAAAAATGTAACTTGTGATGCTATAAAAATATCTCAGTGCCTTTAACACGATGAAGGACATAAAAGGCAGGTAACTACCTGGAAAAAACTGGAAACAAAGACGGGAGGCATCAGCCTATAACTCTGAGCACATAATAGCTTACCATAGTGGGCAAGATATGCTACTGTTTGTACATCCTCAACAGAAAAAAAATGTGAGACAAAACACTGGAAGTTACGACAGACAGAAGATCCTGTCCAGAGAGACTGTTTTCTAACGCCTCCTGTGGGCTGTCGGTATCTGTCTTCCCACTGAACTTTAACAAGTAGAATTTTTCTTTTTAAATGGGAGGTAGGGGGGAAAAAAAACCACTGTAAAAAACATAATCCAAAAACTCCACTAATAAACAAATACAATGTATGGGAGAGATTCAGGTCAAGAGGTGCAGTGTAGCAGGAGAGGTGACAGCTGGAGAATTCTAGCATGCAACCTGGGAGCCACAGGTGATGCCAGGGCAGGGAGGGCTTTGAGGGGTGAAGAGACTGCAGCTGCTTTGGCAACAGGAGAAAGATGGGTACCTGTTGGATGCGTTCATTTATTTTGGGATAGAAACCACTTTATTATACATGAATCTCATGATGTGAACCTGCAGATCTAAGGTATACATAGTGAAATGTACTGAAAACAGTGTCAGAATTGTTAACATCTATCCTTTAAAACTAAATCATAGCACGAAGGAGAAATGAAACCTAAGAAGAGGTATTATTTAAACTAGCAGAGTGAGTGATGACAGTTCCTAAATGCCTGCCTTGAGCACATTAGCACATGTGCCTTCTGATCAGCACACTGTACAGCCACAGGCCTGCATGGCAGGCTAGAGCTTAAGCTCTAAGATGATAGCCTGGAAGATGGTCATATTCAGAAAGAAAGTGGAGGACTGGGCACTGCTTGAAAGCTCCTGATTCAAATCTCTGAAACATTTGTCCTCCTCAAAGAAAGGAATCAGCTTTGAAGGTTAGGGGGACCTTCCTTGAATTTGGCTTTTAAATTAAAAATGAAAATTTTTCATCTTGAATATCTATATTGATCTCCTTGACTCATGCAGTGCTAAGAATAGCATCTATTCATACTACACTTCTCAAGAATTTGATCTGTCTAATATTGCAGGTATATTCCTGCATCAGACACGGTATAACATTATTTCAGATTTAAGCAGGTTCATGATCAGTAGGAATCCCCAAACTAAGATGTTTATGAAGAAATACTCAATAATTCAATCTAGGTTTGAAAAACCTATAATCACCCCTCTTCTATTTATTTTTCCCCTCCTTCTTTTCCTGGCATCTTTCTCTCATCTTGGGGAGGCTGCTTTTGGCTGAAGAGGTGAACAAAGGCCAGGCATAATTTCAAGAATCATGTGCACTTTGCCTTGTATTTCACTTTGGTTCCCAAGACATGAAGGTGACAATTCCACACAGCAGGTGCACAGACTCCCCTTCCATGTAAAGCAGTAATGAAAGCTTGACCAATTTTAACAAGGTGTTTTTTATTTTTGTCTTCTATTTTAAGAAATGCTGATTAAAGTGTAGTTCAAATTCCATTCATATTTCCATTTGCATGCCACCCTTTTAGAGAAAGAGAGATAGCTAAATGGTATGCACTGGGTTTAATGAATGAGGCTTAGCTTAGCTGGGTCACCTCAGTGCTGGGAATTAGTTCTCTCTCTTCCTAAGATTTATTTTATTTTATATAGTATTTGCTTGCATGTATGTCTGTGCAGTCATGTGTTCCCAGAGCCTTTGGAGGCCAGAGAAGGGCACTGGATCCTGAGACTGGTACTAGAGTTACAGATGGTTTGTGAGCTACCATGTGAGTTCTGGGAATCGATCTTAGGTCCCCTCTAAGAACACTTGGTAGAGCTCTTAGCTGCAGGACTGTATCTCCAGCTCAACTCTCATCTTTACAATTTCTATTCATTGTGCGTGCATGTGTGTCTACATGTCAGTGTGTGCATGTGAGTGCAATGCTATGGAAGCCAGGGAAGGATGTTGGTTCCTCTATAGCTGTAGGTACAGGTGGCTTGTGAACCATCTGTGATGAGTACTGAACTTGCAAGCTCTTTCAAGAATGGTACATGCTTTTAATTCTTGAGCCAGTTCTCCAGACATTCACTCCGATTCTTGAGGTGTGTCTCAATCTGGTGTGGTGGTGTTTGCTTGTAAGTGCAGGAGGACTTCAGTGAGTTTGAAGCCATATTGGGCTCTCTAGGGAGTATTTTTCTGAAGCAACTAACTAACTAACTAACTAACTAACTAACTAACTAAGTAACTAACTAACTAACATTTAAGATTCAGTTGTACCCTATACTAAATTACTCCAGATTGTATAAAATGTTTTTTTTTTTTTTTTTTCAGGTTGTACCTTGTCCCCAAGGGATTACATTTTACAAACAGACTTTTGAGGAAGAAAGACAGCTATACACTTGGGTAGACACACAAACAGCACCACTTTTTCATTCATGACTTATTTCTGAGAATAAAAAGGATTCTGATCTATATATTTACAATGAATTTTTTTGTTTTGATTTTGATTGAAGGGGTATGTTGAAATATTAAAATAATATCAGAGAAATAAAGCCCAAGAACTTGTCAAACATACCAGACTGAGGAAAGGGTCTACCTCCTTTACTTGCACTACATAAAAAGTAGATACTTACCACTAAGATGACATAGCATCCCAATGACTATTCATCAGTCACCCAGTATATATGTCATAGATCATGTATATCAAGAACCAGTATGTCAGTCAAGGACCAACATGCAGAAAATTAAAACCTGGCCCTGCTGTTAACACTGCCTACTTAGCTACTGTAAGCTTGTCCTCCTGTTTGCCCATTTGAAGCTGCTTTTCATCCAATCACTGGTTACAACTTTGAACTTAGTCCTGCCCTTTCTGTACCTCGAGGTGGGTTCATCTCAGTTCTCTGCCCAGAAAACAGCATCAAGTTCTTTCAGAGAGCTTGTTTGGGTTTCTTATCCTATCAATCCAGTTCTATTACATGTCTATCAGCACTCCTGAAATTTCTTAAAACCCTACAGTAGTATGTAGTGGGATTATGATGTTACATTGCAAACAATTGTCCTGCATACTGGTTTAATAAAATTGCTGATTGGCCAAAGGCAGACAGGAAGTGTAGGCAAGGCTACCAAACTAAAAAAACTCTAGGAACAGGCAGAGCAGAGCAGAGATGTCAGAGAACTACCGGTGATCAGAGACACTGCAGAGATGCCAGGAGAGGCAGAGGACAGAAGTTGAAATGCTGCTGAGAAAAGGTACTGAGCCACATGGCTGAACAAGGTAAGATTCATGGGTTGAGTTCAGATGAAAGCATTAGCAAGTTAAATGCCTGGGCCCTAGACCAATCAGCTTAAAATTATTGTAAGCATCTGTGTGTTTCAGTGGGGCTGCTAGTGGGTCCGAACCTTGGGACTAGGTTGAAAAGTTTGGGCTAAGTATAACAGTTGTACCTTTAACTATATATATATTAAAGAATTGGTACAGAGAAATAAAGTGATATATATGTCTTATGTGATATGTGGTAAGAATTAATATTAGAAATTAAAAAGAAACAACCTATGTTCACCTTGACCATATTACCAAGCAAGTGCTGTTATTAGGAAAACTGTTGTCTGTAAGAGCAACTTAGATTGTAAATCTGTTATTCAGTACATCCTAACATCATGGAAAGATACAAGAATGCTTTTCTGTTTCTGGAATAGTATGCTTAAAACAATAAACAACTAGACAGACAAACAGAAATCCCTCTGCTTTTGTCCCAGGATCAAGTCTTCATGACCAACATTGTCCCCAAAAGAAGGAAAGGCAATCCTTAAAAAACGGCAAATAGAATTAGATCAACAGTTTCCCCAATTTTCTACCAGATACCCTAGCCATTTCTAAAGGAAAACAAGTCTTCTGCTGTGGTTTTAATATATCTCCACAAAAGTTCATGAGTTAGAAACTTATCCTCCAATTCATAGTTGATAGCATCTGGAGGTGGGGCCTTTTGGAAGTACAAAGGCTAATCTTGGTTGTCAATTTGACACAGCTGGGAAGAGATGGCCTCAACTGAAACATTACTATCACTAGCCTGGTTCGGTGGGGGCATTTTCTTGATTGCTAATTAATGGAGGAGGACTTGACCCATTGTGGGTGATGCCACCCTAGGTAGGTGGTTCTGGCTGGAGCAAGTCAGAAAACAATAGTTCTCCATGGCTTCTGCTTAAGCTCCTACCTTGGATTCCTTTGACATGGACTATAAGCTGTGAACTAAAATAAACTCTTTCCTCCCCCAAGTTGATTTGGGCCAGTGTTTTATCACAACATCAGAGAAGAAAACTCAGACAGGAAATAACAATAATCGGAGGAGCTGGGGAAGGAGGAGTCCCACAGTGGGATTATGGCGCTGTAAGGAGTCAAGAGCCAGCATGCCCCTCTTTCCCTCATTATGATACAGTAAGAAGGCCTTGGCTAGATGTTGGCACTAGCTATTCCATTCTAGTAGCAAGAAGGGACAGAGACAGCCTCTGGCCCTTCTGGCCTTGCAGCTGCTTCCCTACACATTTCCATGCTTGTGTAATGCTGCTCACATCTCTGTCACACATGCTGCTCAGTTCACATGGCACTTGGGGCCTTCTACTTTAAACTCCACTTGTCCTCAAGATTCAGCTGAACCATGACCTGCAAAAGTCACTTGAGAATTTAAGGTAACGTAATGTGCCACCCTTCTTTGAAATGGCGGTGCTTGTTTATTCAAGGCCTTTCCCTCAACTTTCCCAAGGAGCATAGCAGAGCTGAAGGTCATTCTACAGAATCCTTTGGCAGACACTGAGGTGCTAGAGAGACCAGGCACTGAGGGACGAAGTTAACTGTTTCAATTTGGTTGATGCTGTGAGCAAAGAGGCCTGTTGTGGAAGGTAATATGATGAGTTCTTCATGGAATGCTGGAAAGGGGCAGTGTGGGGAAAGAAGGAAGAGAAGTAAAAACCAGTGCCCAAGCTAAAAATAGTTCCTCAGAATTGCTTTCCAGGCCATCCGAAACACAGCAAATGCTCTTCTGCCCCTGCAGCAGCACTGCAGTAAAAAGGGGAAAGGAAGGCGGCAGGGGAGTTCAAAGGCAGATCCTGCTGGGGCACTGCATTCGGTCCTTTTCAAGAAACAAAACTTGTAACAAGCTTTCTGCACCCAGGGCTCTCCTAAGATTAGCAGACTGTTTATTATTACTATTATTATAATCTTTACAAAAAGATTGCTAAGAAGTTTTTAAGTTCAGTAAGGGCACTCACTTGGTTCCATCACAAGACCAGGAATGCCAAGCAAACTAGAGAGGCCTGCCTACAGCATCTTCTCAACCCAGGACCCAGGGAATAGCCACAATGGGTACACAGCTCTGCTGGCCAGTTGAGGCCACTTCACAAAGGTGTTTTTTTCTCCTGTTTAAGAATTTACTCAAACTGCAGGGTGAAGACAGGAACATCCTGGCTGGACAGTTTTAGTCCAAGTCCTGTCCTTCTCCTCAGTCCTGGGCTTGCGGCCATATGAAGCAGCTGCCAAACCCAAGTCTCCCAGTTTGTTTACAAGTTACAGGTTTTTGGTATTTTTGTTTTGTTTTGTTTTGTTTTGTTTTAAGCAAAGCAATAATAGCTAATTGTCTCAATGTATTTCATACACATACTTCTATTTTAAAGCAGCTACTTGAAAAATAATCACTTGTAATAGCAGATAAGGAAATAAGAGCTCAGAACAGAATATTATACACATGAGTTTGCAACTTGATCTCCAGCTTCCAACTACATGTTCTAGAATGCTTCTATTCTACACATTGCAGCTGCTTCTATTAAAGACACCAAACACAAGAACTCTTCTAAGAAAGAAGGTTAATTATCATCAAGCACAGTGAGTGAGGCTAATAAGGCTCTTGCCACCATTATAAACATTGAGAGAGGATGGAAGCGAGCTACTCTTGCCTTCCTTTGATTTTGCTGCTATACAAAATCCCTTAGTCTGGGCGATTTATGAGTAATATAAGTAATTCCTCACACTTCTGGAAAGTATGAGGTAAAAATGGCAGCAGATCTAGTGTCTGGTGAAGACTGTGCTGTTGGCTTTATAGAGGCCATTCTCACACCGTCACAGGGCTGGAGGGACAACAGGATATCAGTACCACTGAGTCCTGCCATGGTGGATGATAAACATAAGACAGGCAGCTGTGAATCCTCCTCTAGGAGGGCAAGAACCCTATCTACGAGGGAAGGCCTCATGACTCACCCACTTCTCTAAGTTCTACCTAGATTCAGAAAGACAAAAGCATTCCAAACATGGTGTTTCCTGAGCAGCATCCTCAAAGACCACTAACCTAAGACATCACCCATGTAAATAAAGAGTACCAGAGATAAGGGAACAATGTGAAGCACTTGGAGTCTGCACATAAGCAACCTGGACAGGGAAGGAAGGCCCTGTGAGTAGTGTGAAGAAGCTGTCCTGTCAGTCCTTCTACATGAGATTTGCTGGATGGTACAAAACAGCAGGACTGTTTGATGAGTGGCCAACAAGCCCAGCACTGGAGTCTGGCCTCATCATGGTCATCCACAGACTGGGTAGAACCCCAGAAGGAAGTCTCGCTAAAACACACTGCCCCATGGTGGTGGTAGTGAACTCTACCAGCTGAACTATGGCTCTTTCCAAAAGCTACCCTGGACTAATGGAGAAGATTGCCTAGGGAAAGCTGTGAGCCATGAGGGAGACAGAGGTTAACATGAGTGTATAAAACGGGGATACAAGTCTGCTGAGAAAAGGAGGAAAAGCAGCGGAGTCAATATACCCAGATGTGGAAGTCTCTGCCCTTTAGATCTGCCTCAGTTCCTAAGACCCCTTGCAGTTAAGATTCAAGTAAATACTTAAATAAATCCTCCTTTTTGTCCTGAGACAGCCAGGCTGCTGCCCTCGGGAAGTACTCTTTGCAGTGAAGACCTCTTTGGAAGCCTGTGGAAATGGCAGTGATTGTGTATACCTTCTATGACAATTTAGTGAGTGAAACCATAGGTTACAAAGGGGGAAATCTCTAGAAAGCTAAGAAGAAAAGCGACCCATAGTGACCATATGAACAGTGGCAGGACTGCAGTCCCTGAAACACACATGTCTATGAGCAACCTGCTGTAGGGACATCACTGTGTCTTCGGCAGATACCTGCATTTTTACTGCTATGCACTTCTTAAGTGTCAACCCAAATATGTAAAAAACAACAAAATTGTAATTCTCTCCAAAACACATCTTAAACTCAACCCATATCATCCTATTTGAGGCCATTTTATTTTATAATTTATCTCTATAATCTATAATAACCTGCTGTTATCTCTAGTGGAGGGTGAGCCTAGAGAAAATGGTCTGGTTCCCCAGCTTCTCTTTACTCTTTCTCATGCCCCAGGCTAGGAATACATTGAACAATTGTGTCTCCTAAGAAAATAAACTTGGCACTATAATTCTTAAAGCTGAATGAATTCAGAGATTAAAGATGACTGATGCCTCCTAAGGGAGCTGAAGGTATACACAAGATGACTTATATTTGCCTACATTACATAGGACATAGCTAGAGAACAATAATCCACAGAGGCCCAGACAGTGACCCTGGGAAGGGGTGGCCACTATGGCATTTGTTGTTGGGTTAAACTTTTGAACTACAGAGTCCCTATAGTACATTAAGCGGCCTAGAGAGGAAGTACAGTGACCCTCTGAAAGGTTCTGAATGACCAGCTAGAACCAAATGCCATTTTCTCTTAAGCCATGCATGCATCTTCCTGCAGGGGACAGACTGTTATCTGTAATTGAGACAAAATTTCTCCATTTGTTGAACATTATGAAATTAGCCTCATATTCAGTAGATTGTTTCCCTCAGACATTCTGTGATGTGCTCTTGTTCAAAACTTTGTTCAACACTTATTTATCTCAGATAGTATATTTTGTGCTTCTTCTTATGTTGGTGTATGATTTGGATGTCACCCAGAAAAAGGGTCAAGGCTCCTTTGTAGTATCTTCACTTATGTCTGCAGAGGATGCCCTCAAGGTGGGTGGGCACTGGTAAGTTCAGATTAGGTAGCTGTTCACTCCCCATCCAGCAAGGGGCCTTTCGATGAGGTACAGAATACTCAGAGGGTCTTTCATGGAAAGAGGGGGTACAGGATGCTTAGGAAGGGCAGGTTCCTACTCGGGTATCCTGATCAAGTAAGCCAGCTTTTTAGACAAAAGAATCCATTCTGACAACAAGCAAAAATGGTCAAGAGTAGTCTTAGATTTCTTTATACCAAGCTAAACTCAAGAAGCCAAGAGAGTAACACTACATGTTATATATATATATCTGACCCAAGTGACACTTGTATAGGTATAAACAGACTGCCAGTTTTGAAAACATACAGAGTCACAAGATACTGTTTTCACAAGTCTTTGAGCCAACATTGACCTTTACAATGAACTTAAGATGTCTAAATAATGGGGAAAGCAAGGCAAGAGCTGGAAGGGAGAGTACTGAACATCTTCTTCTAGGAAAAGAAGCAGCACAAAGAGGGACCATGTTCAGCAGAGTAGAGAGTGGAAGTGTGGGCAACACTGTGGGTATGATACAAGTATAAGGACCAGGAAGCAGGTGGGCAGGGTTGCCTAGGCCAGATTCAGTGACCACCCGGTCTCCCAAAAGCTAGGAGTCAAAGATCTTTGAGAAGGATGAGTCAGGAATGTGAACATCTCTCCATCTCTTCTGTTCATATACTTCTGAAGCTTCCAGCCACAGCTAATGGAAAATCCAAGTCTCAGACTTTGCACCTTTTGGCCCTGTCTGATCCTGGGAATACATCTCTACTTAAGAGTTACCTCTTTTCCTTTACTTTGCCCTAGAGCCTCTAGTCACAAGTCTTTGCTGCCTTCAGCATCTTGCATGTGTCATTGCCTCACCACCAGAGGATTCTATTTGATTTCTATCTTGTTTTATGCAGGTCTCCTCCTCCTTCTCCTCCTCCTCATCCTTTGAGACAGGGTGTCCAGGCTGCTGTCAAACTCAAAACAGTCTTCTTGCTCTAGTATTCCAAGTGCTATGACTAAAGGCATGACCTATTCTGCTTTGCTTTGAAGTCTGCTTTCCGGAATGTTCTTTTCGCATTCCTACAGTGCTCACCATACTTTTTTTCTGAGTATTTTCTATGGTGCTAGAGCTTGAGCCTGGGATCTCATACATGTTGGGCAAATGCTCAACCACATAAATGTTCAATCACACAAATGGATCCTCAGTCCTTTTTCCATTTTTAAAATTGGAGACAGGATCTCATTAAGTTCCCAGCCTGTCCCTGGACTCACTCTATAGCTCAAATTGACTTTGAACTTGCAATCCTCCTGCCTCAGTCTCTGGAGCAGCTGAGATATTACAGGCAGGCACCACTAGGTCACTGTTCATCATGTTTATCTGCTCACCTTCAATATCTTAAGATCTAATCCCCCAACCCGCTGGCATCAGGTCTTTGATTTACTGATAATGTGTTTTCCTTATTTAGACTGCAAGTATGTGTAGTTGTTTATTTAATATGTGCCCCTCCCAAAAGACAGCAAACTCAGAGAAGACACTGTTGGGAGCACAGTGTATATGTATTCCAACAGTGGATCTCATTTGTTGCTTAATAAATGTGCACTAAGGTTTGCTTCACAACCTTTCTTCCCTGACTCAATCAACTTTGCACTTTGGAGGGAGATACGGCGAGAAACCACTTCTCAAACAAAGGACATTTCAGACATTCTGCTTCATGCCAAGGCAGGAGAGGATAAGAACGCATTTTAGAAAATCTGAGAGAACCTGGTACAAGTTTTCACATACACACTCCCTTCCAGTACAAATTCAGAAGACATTGTGTCTTGGCGTACTATTTCAGTGAAACTTTGTTGTAAGTCTCCGGGTCCCATTTGTCACACAGAGATGGTAAGGGATAAAATAGGAAAGCTTTTCACTTACTTTGGATGTTCAAACTTGTCTATAAGATCAACCTTTTCTACCAGGTCTCCCCCGACTGTTCGGACAATGTCATAGAAATCATTTTCCGTGTAACTCTCGGAGGGCAGCCAGAATGAAATGTCATTGATCACAGCGGGGTACTTGCTAAGAGGCTAACAAAATGGGAGAAGAAAAGACACACACTTGTTAGTTGCTGAGAATACATTTTTTCATGGAAAGTTTCAGTTGGGTAATTAGAAAATACTTATAAAATTTTAGTGTTTGAATTTTTAGAAACAAGATAAATCAAAAAGATAAACCTATGTTCAAAATTAGGAAATTCTAGTTTCAAAGCAAGAAATTATCATATTCATGTATAAAATACCATATATTTACTTTGTCATTAATGGTCAATTTACTAAAAAGCAATCTGAATGTATTGTGTTTCAGTTTTTTCTTTTCAAATGAATACCCAAAAAGTTCAAACCTAATTAACAGAATTCATTAACTTCCTGTGGTACTTTCAGAAAGGCTTCTTAATAGGGAGATAAGGGCTTGTCAAAACTGAGATTTCAATTAGTAAAGCCATTCTTTGTTATGATTTGTAATTATTAAAACTAAGGCCGAAGCTGATAAGTCATCATTTAGAGATTTTTTAATTATGCCTTAAAAATATGATAAACACAAATGTGTCATTTCCCCCATTTTATTCCACTTATTCTTGGTTTAATAGTTCAGTAGTTTATCATATTAAATATTTAAATTATCTATACATGCTTTGAAGATGTTGCATTTGTATTCATGCTTACATGTATGTTTACCATAATTATATATATAGACACACACACACACCGAGTCTATAAGTAATGCCACAATGAGGAACACTGCAGCATGTAACTAGGAACTATTACAGGAATATCTGCCAAGTCTGTACATTTTCTAGATGTGCAGATGTATAAGTTGACTTATGCTAAATCTGGTATTACTATAAACCCTTTGGTGAATCATTGATTAAAAGAAGTGTAAAAATTTTAAATGGCATAATCTTAGTGTTTATTGAACTTGAAATGTCAATAAAGTTGTCAAACAAATGAGTCAGTTTAGAACACACATTCAAACAAGTGTGACAGAACTGTAGTGTAGCCTCTCTGTGCAGAATACCCTTGATCCTGAGGAGCTCCCCATGCTTTCTCCCCCTAGAGGGAAATCAGGATGCTGTGGTCACAACCCAGGGATGAGGAAAGGAGAGGGCATATCTGTGGCTGCGCATGAGGTTTTAGCTATTTATTGTCCTACTCTCCTTTGAAGAACATTGAAATGTAGAGACTGAGGCTACCAAGGCCTGCCATAAAATTTTCTCTTTGAGGGGTCCAACCTGAGTTACCACCTTTCCTGAGTTCTGATGAGAGGCAAGGCCACAGAAAAATAGGGGAAGGTACCCCAACAAAGCATCTAGGCTAGCAACCTGTGGACAAGCCAATATAGTGACATGTCAGACAGAATTGCCTTCCACCATACTTAAAATATATAGATAATAATAAATATAGCTAACAAATCTATGCATTTAAAAGTAACAAGCGGGGCTGGAGAGATGGCTCAGCGGTTAAGAGCACCATCTGCTCTTCCAGAGGACCCGGGTTTGATTCCCAGCACCCACATGGCAGCTAATAACTGTCTGTAGTTCCAGTTCCAGGCAAACACCAAAGCAAATAAATAAATAAATAAATAAAGTTTTTTAAAAAAAAAAAAAAAAAAAAGTAACAAGCAATACAACAAACTGCTTTGTAATCTATTTTGAAGCTAAGATACATAAGAAGTCTAAAGCACAAGATTAAATAAATGGAGTATAAAGATTTGTGTTGCCAACTTGACAGAATCTAGAATCACCTGTGAGAATAGCCTCTGGGCATCACTGGAGAACTACCTTCCTTGTGTTAAGGACCTGCTAATGTGGGCAGGACTATTCCATTCTCTGGCTTTGACCCAGGGCTATTTAAAATGGAGAAAGTTAATTGTGCACAGTGCTCCTGGTGGTGGATTTGATGTGAGTAGCTGCTTGAAGCTTCTAGGGACGCTCCTCCCCATAATGGGCTGTATTCTTGACTGGGTGAGCCCAGACTAACCCTTTCTCCCTTACATTGCTTTAGTCAAGAGTATTTAATCACAGTAACAGCAAAGGAGAGTAACACAGGACACATTTATTTTACTAACTGGCAGGTATCAATGGGACACCTAGTGTTTTTTCAAAAGGAGTTCAACTCTGCTTTGTAAATAGTGGCAATTGCAAAGCCATGATTCCCAAGATGTGGGCTTTGAGGTGCTTACCACCAAATAGAAGTGGTGAGTGACTCAGTGGTAGAGTACTTCTCTAGTAAGAATCAGACCCTGGCTTTGGTTTTCAACATAAAAAGGAAAAGAAGGTAAAAGAAAAGAAAAACCACTGGTGGCAGTTCCTAGAATGGAGTTCTAAAGTTAAAACAATTCTTAAAAGCTTATACCTATTTGCTGGATTATCCACATTCACACCTGTAACAATATGTTATTCAAAAACTTAGATTAAACAGATAATGTATGCTCATGACAGATAATTCACACCAGTAACTATGGATCAAAAGAAGTTATTTTTCAAATCTCTTTACAATATCAAGTTAGACTGATAGTTCACAGTATGGTTTTATCAGGTGTTTAAGGTAAAATAATGCCTTTCTATATATAAAGCATTTCATAAAAACAGAGGAGTTAAGCTCAGCAAATTTTATGAGATCAGACAAACAGTATAACCCCAAAGAAAACTGTCTATCAGCTTTTGTTGCAGCCTATATAAAGAATCCTGTCTTCACAACATTGGCAAATATAGTTAAAATATATGTTAATATAAAGTTTCAAGATGGCCAAGGAAGGATTATTCTAAAATTACAGGAGTGATTTCAAGGCAAAGCTAACTAATATGCAAAGAAAAACAACCCATGACTATTTCATAAGGAGGAAGTTATTTGATAAATTCATTATTAACTCATTATAAAGGAAAACAATCAGCAAATTAGAAACAGAAGGCGACTTCCTTAGCCAAAGCAGGTATCTTCCAAAAAGTGGCAGCAGACACCAGATTTAACTATATAATGTGAGGAGCATTTCCAAAAGTTAAATACAAGAATCAGACAGCTGCTCTCAGCACTGCTTGGTCACTTAGCAGGTCACATCTAACCAGTGAAGAATGAAAACAGGGTGGGAAAATGGCTCACTGCCTAAAGCCCTTTCAATAACAAGCATGAGTTCGAATCCTACAATCACACAAAAATGCTGGGTGTGTGGGCTAGCCCATAACCTAGCCTCAGAATCTATCCTGGTGGAGCCAGGGCCCAGAACAAGACTGGTCATATTTGAGAGTTCTGAGTTTCATTTAGAGGTCCAGATTCAATGAATAAGATGGATGATGATTCCAGACATCAAGATCTGCCCTACACATGCAAAAACATTCAGACTCACACAGAAAACAGTAAACAAAATCAAGAGCTTAAAAATAAAGAAAAAAAACTAATTAAAAGCTATGAATTAAAGTTCAAGAGGCAAAAGTTTGTGACCTGGAGTTGGCCTTTTAGACAGTGACTTAAAGACTCACACCAGCATTAAACATTTGTGACATGCACTTGTTCATTCTCATTTTATATGATGGCTGCTGCTTCTAATGGGCTTGAGACAAAATCCTTTTTATTAGACAATTATTAGATGATTACTGTTTTGCCAATTTTTGACACTTAGCTATTCATCCTAGCTTGGTGCAGAGCAAGCAGATCATGGAGTTGAAGGATTTTCTGGCCTTTCTTTAGTACTTCTTGAGTTCATGTTTCACTCTGTCCTCTAGGATACTATACTTTGCCCATCTGTGCAGTCTAACACCCTCTGATAAATGACCACTGAACTCCAGTTGGACCCATCATGCTTCAGGTGCCTGCCAATGCCCCCAGTGAATTCCAGTTGAATCCATCATGCTATAGGGTACCTGCCTATGTCCCAAATGAACTCCAGTTGGACTCATCATGTTTTAGGGTACCTGCCTATGTCTCTAGTTGCTCAGTTCAGTCTGGACTCTCCAAGTAGCAACTTCTATGCCATCTGGGCAACATAAGCCTGGCTTCTAAAGAAGAATCTGTTTCCCACCTTGCTTTCTTTGAGGCAGCAAAGGATCAGAATACAATTTCTTATTAACTTTCACCCCAAATCCATTTACCCTACATCAGTTTTTTTTCCCTTATGAAAGGCTGATTCATCTAGGGATGCAGTCCCCAGACTTGGGTGAGTCAAGAGTTCAATTTCTAGATACCGGGTATTAAATGGGACATGAAAGAAAATGTGGGCAGTTTTTTTCATCTCAACTAATTTGTCTCTCTCTCTGTTTTTAAATAGCGTTTCATCTGTAGCGAGGTAGTGTCAAGCTTTAGAACCTGTTTGTTTCTTAGCCTCAAGTGTAGGCATGCAATAAGCCTGGCTGGATTTCGCTTATCTCCTTGTTTCATTGGTTTCCTTCTGTTCTTTTTCTATGTGAAAGATTAATTTACGCCTTTGAAGGCTTTCTTGCCCTCAAATAAGAACATGTCTCCCTAAAACCTCTTTAGATATACTGAACAGCTTAAAATGATATTTTCATTGTTCAGCTTGAAATATTTGTATTTTATGTCACTATTTTTTACTTTACATGGCAATAAATTCTTTTAGTTTTCAAATACATACATTTAAATATCCATATCTATAATAAAATATTTCTGTAGTGGGAATCTAATACCATCTATCAAGGAGCTATTTTCCAGCTTTAAAAATAACTCTACTGCTAATTTCAAATTTAATTACAATGACAATGAAAAATAGGTAATTATTATTCCTGGTTTTGTTGAAACTTGCTCTATAACACAAAAACATGATCAAGACTGAACATGCTTTCAGTGTGCTTGGAGACATGACCAGCTTCATTTTGGCAGGAAGTTCTACACACACACACACACACACACACACACACACAGAGAGAGAGAGAGAGAGAGAGAGAGAGAGAGAGAGAGAGAGAGAGAGAGACACTCCTCTTCATTGGACGGTTCAAATCTACATCCCTTTCATATTTTATGAAATGTGCTGGATTTTTCTTGACCTATTTGTTTCCAATACAAATAATAAAAGTACCTCCTATTGTCACTTCCTAAACTTTTCATGGTAATTCTACTGCTTTTATTTCATTTTCTTCTAATCTATGTTGATAGGCAGGTTGTGGTTCCTTCTGGCTTCAGTAGTTGAGGGAACCCCTGTGTTTCTGTCCAGCACTCATGTAAGTAGCTCATGATCACCTGCAGCTCCAGCTCTGGGACCCAACAGCCTCTACTGCCTCCATAGGCACCTGCACTCACATGCACAAAGCCACACATAGATTTGTGCATATGAATAATTAACAATAAAAATCTTTAAAATTAGCTTAAGTTAAGTAACTTCCTTTGTGTGTGTTTCATAAACAGATAAAACTCAGGACAGGTGCCTTAAAGAACACTAGTGTTAGAAAGGAGTTGCTGAAGAAAATGAAGATTTTTGTCTTATTTAAAAAACTAAGTAGAGGTACTGAAAAATTATACTTCAGAATATATAAAAATAAATTCATTAAGAATTTAAGAATACAGTGTATTTTGATCATATTCATCCTCTACTCCTCCCATGTTCACCCCCATCTTCCAAACTTTGTGTTCCCTCCCCCAGGTTGAGATGCCCATATACTCATGGGTATAGGGCCATTCACTAGAATATGGCCAACCTATCAGGGGATAAGTGCTTAAAGAAAACAGACTTTCTCTCCTGAGCAACCATTATCCATGCATAGCTCATCAACTTGGGATGGTACTCATGAACTCCTCTACCCCTATGCCAGAATACTGAGCAGGCTGGCCTTGTTTAGTGAGCTCATGAGTACAGTAAGCCTGTCCTGCCCAGGACCTTTTCCCTGCAGGCTTCTCCAACCTTTGCCTCTTACAGTTTTGGCTCCTGAATTTGTGGGTGAAGGGGACTGAAGCAGATGTCCCATCTGTGGCTGAACATTTCACAAATAATCTCTGCTCTTTGACTAGTTGTGAATTTTTTTGTTAACCACCATCTATTGAACAAACACCTGCTGAGGTCTGAGATCTGCACCAATCTCAGTACAGGCAGACAGATAGGCATGTTCAGGGCAGTTTGCTACTACGTCCATACACATGTTCACCTTTGATGAAATACATTTCATAGTTTCTTCTGTCCCAGAGGGAAAACGATTAGAATAGTTTTAAAATTAATCCAACTAGAAGAAGGCAAAGGAGAAAATATTAAGGCCCACGCTGATCAAAGCCTTCTTCCGGAGTACTGTTAGGGAGCAATGATGGAACCATTGGTCTGGTGTGTGTGTGGTGCTGGGATCATGCACACCAGACAAGCTAGGCAAGGGCTTGGCCAGTGAGTTGTACTGCCAGCTTATATAGCACAGGGCCTTGGAAGATAAATGTGGTTGCTCCTGGGGTGAAATGGGGTGAGAAGAACAGATTTGTTTCTTCAGCAGAATGATAGGGACAGTATTTGAGAACAGAAATGGAAGTCTGTTAACAGTGCAACATCTCAATAATGGTGAAGAGAACAAGTGACCATAAATGGACAACTGAAATACATGGAGATCCCTCACAGTGAGGGCTTTCACCCCTGCCCCACAGTTCGCTCATGGAATTAGAGAGAAACAATACGAAGAGGACACTTCTGCTGCCTCTGCTGACATTTGTTTGTATCCATGAAGCTACCTGCAAGCAAACCTTCAGCCTCTCTAGGTGTTAACGCCCTCCTTACCTCTCCCTTCTTTGACAAAATAGCTCAAATGATAGAAAAAAAGAGATGGCTGTTTTAGCTCATAGTCTGAGAGGTTTAACTACAAGGGTGCTTGGTTCCACTGTTTTGGGTCTATGGAAGGCAGTATGATGTCATGGTAGGAAAGTAAAAAAAATGTAAGCTGCCCATCTCATGGCAGCCAGGGAACAAAGAGAGAAACAGGAAGGGCAGAGTCCCAGAATCTCTTTCAAGGATAATTTCCCAATGACTTAACTTCCTCCCACTAGGTCTGACCTCCTAAAAACTATGTCCCAGTAAATCACAGGCTGGGGACACATTAATGACACCTGGGCCTTTTGGCTGTTACCATATAGCATCTGGTTTTCCCCTTTGCTCTCTTTGATGAAAAGCCTTGAATAGTTCTTTTTTTTTTTCTTTTCTTTTTTTTTTTAAATAAAAGTCTGTGGTAGGCAAACTGTCCCAGTATTTCCACATCGAAAGCCTCTCCCACTTAAGGAATTTGGCAGTGCAAACTATGGGCTTATGGTTGTTTCACCTCAGCACTCTGGAAGTATTTTCCCGGTACCTATTAGTAATGATGACAAGTCTGCTGTCAGTTAGTGCTATTCCTTCACAGGTAATGTGTCTCTTCTTCCTGACAGTTTGGAAGGCTGCGTCTTTATCCCTAAGGCTCTGCAGTCTGGCTCTGATGAGGTTGAGTATGCATTTATCTTTATTTATTCTGCTCAGTTTGTAGATGGTGTGCTCAATCAGGGAGCCTTGGTCTTGGTCTAATTCTGAAAAATTCCAGCCACTACTGCTCAGTCATTCCCTCCATTGTTTTCTGGAACAACATTGGGACTTTCTGTGGAGCTTCTGAGTTTCTCTTCCATTTCTGTTCAGTGACCTTCTGAGGATTTGATCTGTGTGTCACATTGTGGGTCACTTTTTCAACAAAAGCTTCTTATCTATGTCTCCCTGAACTGAGACTCACAGACCTGTGTACTTTCCCTCTTGGCTTCAATGATTCTTTGACTTGTTTCTGAGATTCCTTTTTTTTTTCTTCTTTCTACTATTCATACTTCATTTCTGCATGGTTTTGCCCCCTATTAACCCTTTCCTGCTGGTTTACTTGATTTACAGTTATTGGTTCTCTACCATTCCTTTCTTTGAAGATATGAAACATTTGTTTTAAATATTGCTTTGACTTGACTTCAGTTAAAACCTAGTATTGACAGGCCAATGCAGGGAATTCTGAGAAATGTATGACATGTGTCCACAGGCTCTTCCTAACTGACAGATAGCTGTTAATGTTCTGCCTGCAGTTGCTCCACTTGCAACTCTGAGCTCTAACTGGACATGACCATGGTAGTCTGGGTCTCTGCTAAATGGTCCCTGCGGATATATCTGTGCCCACTTGCATCATCCCTGGCAAACCTTGTATTTGTTCAACTCTGTTACTAGAATCAAGGCTCAGGTAAGCTAGAGGCCACAGGTGACAGTAGTTCTGGACTTCCCTCATGTTCAAGCAGAGCAGACACTGGAAAAGCAGGCCACATACAATGGTGCACTGTAAGTGCTGGGCCATTGTCCCTCTGTGACAGTGGTGTTTTATCACAGCAATAGAAACCCTAAGTCAATGTGCAATAGTCACAATTGAGGTAAATCATTCAAATATACATGTCGGGGATGACAATACTAAGGGAGTAAAAAACTAGACTTCTATTTCACTAAAAATTCTTATTTACATGGATATACACATCTACATTATAAAGGATATAAACAATGATGGTAGAAATAGACATCAAAGCATCATTATTGTCTTACAGTAGTTATCATATATGCTTAATTTTAAAGTCCTCCTTTTGCATGCCGGAGAGATGCTCAGTGGGTAAGAGTACTTGCTATATAAACAATCGACCCTGAGTTTGAATCTCTAGCAATTACATTAAAGCCACCTTTATTAATCAGGATTCTCTGAAGAACAGACCTGACAAAACCAACCAACCAAACAAACATATACAGACAGGGGTGTATTAGATTGGCTTAACTCAAAATGACTGGTACACATATAAAATGGAGAAATTATTTTAGACACTGATATACATGCAGGAAGGACATCATAGTGACAGAGATTGGGACCACGAGTCTGAAAGCAAAAGAATGCCATAAACGGCCAGCAAAGCACAGGAAACTAGAAGAGAGGTATAGACTAGACCTTTAAAAGTCATTGACCCAGTGATCATAGACTTCTACCTCTCACACTCTGAGACAATGTGTTTCTGATGTTTAGCCTGCCCTATCTGGTTGCTGGTTATGCTACTAGAAAAGTTAATCTCAACTGTAAACTTGATGAGCTTTCCAATATCCTGGGAGACTAGCATCTTGATTAGGTTGGCTGAAGCAGGAAAGTGTTCTGAGTTTGGGTGGGACCATTATCTGTGATGGAACACTGAGCTGTAGAAATAAGGTGAGATGAGCAGAGGCACTCATCACTCCGTGGTTCCTGACAGTGCCTGACCAGTTACATCAAGCTCTGGATATCAGGACCCACCTACCATTGTAAACAAAAGTAAACCTTGCCTTCCTTAAGTTGCTTTTGTCAGAACATGTTACCACAGCAACAGGCATAGTAATTATGACACACCCATTCACCATACTTGGTTTTGCTGTATTCCTTTCTGAGAGAGTGGGCAGTTTTAGCTGGTACTTCTCTGTGTCTAGGTAAATGAAAACCATCTAAGTCTCCATGTAGCTAGCTGGATCCTTTCCTGCCAAATTGAGACCAATACACAGTGGTGCAGAGAAAACAAGGGACATCATCATTCATGAACACACATGCAGTAGCTTTTTGATGAAAATGTTGATCGGACATCTAAATTTATAGATATGCATAGGCAGTTATAAAGTTTGCCAAAGGGAATGGGATGAGAGGTCCAAAGGTGAAATTGGAACACTTCTCATCTATACTGCCTGGTACCTGCTTCAGGCTCTTCTACCCCCACATCAAAAATACAAAGGTTTCCAGATTCTTCTTAGGATATAATGTTCACAGGCTCTCCTGTTTTCATTCTATAATAAAACTAGAATCTCTGGCTTCTATGTATATGCCATAAATACTCTCAAGGAAAATCACCCTGTGAGGTCAGCTGGTAGCACAACCCGGCATGGTGTCTCTTGTTCTAATGGTTTGTTTCTACATGGAAACTACCCTTCTATCGTACATCCTTCTCTTCATTGTGCCTGGGACAGGATGACAGAGCCCCACCCCCACTATACAGCTTTGCTTGCTCCATTCAATCATCATTAAGTCTACCTCCAAATTTCCTTCCATTTAGGCTGAGTTATGATGCTTGCTTTGGGGTTTTGGGATGGGAATTAACTCTGACTAGTAATTCAACAGAAAAGCAAATCCTACAGGTTCACCAGAATTCTGCAGTTGTCAAGGTGACTTTCAGTGAGCTTTTAACCTTGCCAAAGTTGACCCCTTGAATTCTAATGTGATTATATTCTTACCTACCCTTAACATCCCTGGAGTGTCGTGTGCCAAACAGGCAGTTTATGTGTACTGTCTCATTAATGTACAGTACAGTCCTCTAATATAGCCAAGCCAGCTAGTCCCACCATGCTCCTGAGGGATCTGAATCACTGGACTTAACTACTTTGCTTAAAAATCAAAAAGTCAACAAGTGGCAGATCCAAAGTCAAATGTACATCTCTCAGAGCTAGGCTGCATTATTAGGGCCTAAGTAATAAGCCTCTCATTTAAAACTGAGGGCTTTGTCTTAGTTGTGGCAACTGAAACCAAAATACCATATTCTGATGCCCAAACACTTAACTTTTCACAACTCTGGAAGCACAGTGAGAGGTTGGAAGCCGCCTCCTCCTCCCCCAACCCCCTCTCTCTTTCACACACTTGAGCTTGTGTGTGTGTGTGTATGTGTGTGTGTGTGTGTGTGTGTGTGTGTGTGTGTGTGTGAGAGAGAGAGAGAGAGAGAGAGAGAGAGAGAGAGAGAGAGAGAGAGAGAGAGAGAGATACTAAGGGAACACCTGCCCCATATGGAAGCCAAAGCAGGAATTCTCCATTCCATTGAGACCATCTTTTACTGAACCTAGAACTAGGTTGGTGGTCATGGGACCCTGATCTTCTCATCTCTCCACCCCAGGCTGGTGGTCATAGAACCCAGAGGATCCTCTCCTCTCTCCACCCCAGGCTGGTGGTCATGGGACCCAGGTGACCCTCTCATCTCTCCTCCCCAGGCTGGTGGTCATGGGACCCAGGTGACCCTCTCATCTCTCCTCCCCAGGCTGGTGGTCATGGGACCTAGGTGACCCTCTCATCTCTTCACCCCAACCCCATCCTACCAGCCACGTTGCTATAGTGTTTTTGGCTGTGGTAGGATTTACATGGGTACTAGGATCCTAACTGAGGTCCTGCTTGTGAATGAGCTCTCTTACTCACAGAACTGTATCTGCAGACCTCCTACTCTCATTTCTTGGGGCTCTACCTCCACGCCCTAACCACTTCCTTAAGATCTCATTTCCAAAAATCATATAGGAAGTTAGGATTTTTAACCTTTGCTATAGGTAAAGACACAAACATTCAGTCAACTACAGGCTCACAGGAAATGGCTCAGTTCCCTCTACTGTTTCCAGAACTCTATTCAGCCTAATTAACAATTACGTAAATAAGACCAAATCTAACATTTATCCCTGTGGTGCCTTCTCTGACATTTCCTTTTCAAATGATTCATGTACCCCTTAGACTAATTATCCTGATATACAAGTATTTCCAATCTGTTTACTGTCCTTAAGATTGTGTTCTTATCTAAAGTAACTTAAAAATCACTTTTAGTTACAAAAATAGTATGTGCTATCAATTATTTGCTTTTACATTCAAATGTTTGACAGCCCTTATTTTAATTCCATATAACTATTTGGTAATAAAAACTGCTTATTATATTTGGCTAGCAGGTTTGGTATATTATGAACGAAGATTTTTTTAAAACTCATGAGTCTTTTGGCTTGATCTTTACAGATTTTCTTACTTTGTTCCAATATTTTGTTTGTAATCTTCCTTAATCTCCTTGAGTTCCAGGCACACACTGTGGTCAGAGGCAGGCACAATTCTTCCTCAGGCAGCTTTGCTTGTTTCATCACTAAGAAACTTCATGAGGCTCACTGAGTTCTCAACATTCTTTCCAATGTGGGGCAGAAGCTTCTGTATTTATTGTTACCATGTCAAATAATTTCAGTTCTTTCTGAAGACCACAGAAATAAAGTGTTTCCATTATGGAGTCATGTGGAGCAAAACTGGAGCCGATTAGCTGCCGGAGGACAACATGGTTTCCAATTCTCCAATGAATGCCAAGGAGAGAGACAGGATTTGAAATCTGAGTCCTCTTATCTACTTTAAACCCTGGAAGGCCTTGTTTAGAACAAATCATAAAATGCCACCATTTGAAAAGTGGAGATCAGGTGCACTCCTCTTGTTAATAGTGTAGAAGGGTAGGCCAGGCATCCCAGCACACTGCCATAATTTCTGTGGGTCCTGGGGATCCAATACAAATTTCAAGTCCCTGGGCTGAATGCTCTTTAACTTACGGGAAAACAAAAAATAAAAGGAAAAAGAAGGCTTAGACACCACTGTTCAAATATCACATGCAAGTCTAGCTAAGGAAGTAACTGCGGAAGACTGGGGGCCCAGAGCACAGAGATCTCATCTGTAGCTTCAGAGCATTCAGCTGAGCATCTTACACAACTAAAAATGCCAAAATTAAATTAACATCTTTCGGAATGATAAAGAAGTATTCTAAAATTGATAGGAGAGCTATTTATATATCTCTGTGGACACCCTGAAAACTCACTGAATCTCAGTACACCTGGCATGAAAGTACACCTGGACAGACATATTAACAGAAGAATAATTATGCCCTCTCCAGTAGGGAATGTCCCTTTTCTCTCCTTAGCTCTACCTTCAGAACTCCTCAGCTGTTATCCCCTCCTTATTTTTTGGCTGAGTAATCCAGCTTTTCTAGAAATGGGACTCCTTCCCTTCCCATAGAGGAAGTATCTGTACAAGGCCGCCCCTTGTTAAGTTGGCCACTGAATTTCTTGTCTGCATCATAATGGCCGTACAACATCATTGTATTTTAGACATTTTGGTGTCAGTAATCATGCTTTCCATGGGGCAGGTGTGAACCTACCTTCTGTTTCCTTTTTTAAAAACCTAAACGTCATGGGAAGCTAATCTGTGACGGAACATGGCTTGTCCTTGTTGAAACACAGAGCTGAAGCTTATTTCCCAGCATAATAGTATTCAGAGGAGATGGGATGCTGAGAGCTGGGGCCGAGGAGTAGGAAACTAAGTCAAAGGTCACTCTCATAAGGGGTCAGTGACTGTCTTTAGGTTGGGTATTAGTTACCAAGAGAATGAAGTGCATTTTCTCTCCCACCTGTTAATACACTTCTGTCAAGCACAGCCTTTTGCCTTGTGATGCAGCCGAATACTAGAACCATGCTGCTCTGGCAGCGCAGACACCAGAATGGCAACCCAATAAGTTTCTCTTCATTTTAATGTAACAACACTCAGGTATTTTGTTACAGCAACCTCAAAATGTTACATCCTGGTTAATATTCTCATTCATATCATTTTATGTCCTTCTCATTTATGTCATTCCAGATCCTACAAAGTCCCATATTCTGACAGAGACTGTTTCATTCTGTGAGGTAGACATGGGGGCTGACTGGGGCAGGTGACTCTGGCATGCCTGATTCCATTCAGAGGGAAATTTCCGACTATCTAGTCTTCAGAGAAAAATGAGCAAAGCAAACATGAACAGGAATTTAAGCACAGTTTCAAATGGCTTTTTGAAAGCAGAAATAAGGAAGAAACTTGCCTTTGGGAGGACTCCCTTGGGTCTGCCTTCCTCACCCTCCCCACCCTCTAATATGGGGTCAAGATCCCTCCACTCCTGTGGACCTTCTTCCTGACACCCATCTATTCTCTGAAGATGCTTGTCTCCATGTGAACAACTACCCTGAGTCTGCTGTGGGTTTTATTCTCTATCACATTCGAAGGCAGAAATATACAGGAAAAGTAGGTTTAGCTGAATTAATTACTTTTTAAAAACATTTACTAACTAAACTTATTTACTCTGCAATAGTCTAATATCACCTCAAAAATCAAAAAGTAGAAAGGGAAGGAAAACAAACCCTAAACATGACCACCAACTTTCTGAGGGAAATAAGTACCATAGCTGCTCTGGGGAGGTCAGACCTTTCTGGTCTCGGAGAGGAGAGAAGGTGAGATGGGAAAAACACACGCGAATGCAGCAGATGGGACACCACTGCCCACAATGCTGTGGGATTTAAATTTTACATATTTTCTAAACATCAAATATTATACAGAGGAGACAATTACAGGAAAAAGTACAGAGTGGTTAGGGAAATTTAGCTATGGTCTATGCAACTGGGTTTTCCTTCAAATCACTATTTCTTTAGATAAAATTCTAATTAATGTTAGAGTTGGGTCAACAAATAAGAACTTCAAGTATCTTAGGTTAGAACAAGTGTGAAGTATTATTTTCTTTGATACCACATTCAGACAAAGGTCACAATAGACAGCAATATGAAGAGGGTCATAGTTCATAGACGATTAAAGTGAACATAGGTTCTATGAGGCCCCACCTCCTGGGCACTCAGACTTCACTTCTGTCCCCCAAGGACCAACAGACCAGAGTGAAGGTGAAGAAAACAGATGCTCAGTGTAAAATGTAATATGTGTGAGGTGTGTTGAAGCCCCACAGGCACAGGCCAGGCTGGCCATCACTGCAAACGTCAAAGCTACTGTTGGTTCTTAGAGTTCCTTCTCTGATTTCCAGGGACAACGGCAGCTTTCACGCAGAAAAGAACATTTCCTTAAGGTACTCTCACTTGAAACACAAACCTTGGGGATATAGTCAAGAGTATGTAGCTCACAGGGCAGGTCAACAGGCAGATCTGGCAGTGAGAAAGAGACAGCCAATCCAGTATTTCCAGGAGAAACCCTCCCCATATAGTGCATGGCTCCTTGGTCAGAGCTAGGTCTTTGGACCCAGCACAAAGTATCAAGCCCCTGCACCCAGGGCTCTTCATCTGCAAAGGAAGGTACTCACATTCTTCTGTCCAATAAAAACTATACCAGAGAGGGGCAAGAGGGTGCCATGAGAGAGCGGCCACTGTCAAATGTATAAGAGAAGCACTGAGTTAAACAAGTTAGGCAGAAGCCAGAGGAAGGTTATTAGGAGCTTGTCCTGCCTAAATCTAAAATTGAAAAGGACAAGTGAAACCCAAATTTTAGGTCCCTCTAGATACCTTAACACTGCTCTGCTATCCTGTCTGTCAGAGGTCAGAAGAGACTAGTCCTGACTTCCAGGGTGATCTCAGCTCTCACGGCTACTAAATTATATGCCTGTCTGGCTACTAAACCATATGCCTGTCTCTCCACTCACTCTCAGCTTAATGACAGGCTCAGTCTCTCTCTCTCTCTCTCTCTCTCTCTCTCTCTCTCTCTCTCTCTCTCTCTCTCTCTCTCTCTCTCCTATTTACAGTCAGGAAACAGCTTTTTAGAGTTCTATCAAATTTCCAGAGGCTCCTAATAAGCCAGAGTACTAACTCAACAGTGCCATTCTAGGCTCACTAATGACTAATTTCCCTTCTTCAGAATGTTCAAAATGAGTAACATGTACCCAGGATCAACCCTGAAACCACACGTTCAGATTTCTTTTCTCTCAGAGTTGCCCTATATGCTGGTTACCTTCATAGGATTCAACTCTCACTTCCCATCCGCACAGTGCAGCATGGCAGATGGTGTGATCGATTCTGTGGATGGGGAAAGGGAAGTGCAGAAGGCACTGTGCTCAAGGGTTCATGGGAAGAGTGAGAAGAGACGGGGATCCACACATCCCATGTGATTCCACATCCTCCCTGCATCCATACACCACAGCACACCCACAACATGCCTCCTCTTCCTGAAGCCCTCCCCAGATCTGCTCATCCCACCATGAGCTTGTGCTGCTTTTTTCTGTCTCCCAGGCACCCTCTATTTCTCTACATTCAGCAAACTCCTTCAAGAGATTATTATAAAAATTAAATGAAATAAAATGCAGACAGATGTTCCTCTTCTAACGAAAGTTGCATCCTGATAAACCCATTATAAATGGAATGTATCAGAAGTGGAAAAGGCAATTAACTAATGCAACAACTGAATAACCAAGCTAGCAACCCAGTGTGTTCAAGGCATCAGTTGTTTCCTCTTGTGACTTGGAAACTGGTTATGAGTGTGAGTCTTGGCTCAAAAGAGCCAGAAGACTGGACCAGATAGTGGTACCCAGGAAAAAGACACAAATTCTCAACTCAAAGCAGAGTTTCTATTGAATGCTATCACTGTGATAGCTATCAATCAACTCCAACATATTAGAAAATGCTATACAGTGGTAAGATGTGGTAATTGTAAGCTTTATGTATTTATTTATTTGTTTTTTTGAGGCAGGGTTTCTCTGTAGACCAGGCTGGCCTCAAATGCAGAGATCCACTTGCCTCTGCCCACTTAGTGTTGGGATTAAAGTACGCTCCACCACTACTCAGCATAATTGTAAGCTTTTAAAACTGTCCTTCTAATCTGATGAACAGGGCGAAGCCAAGCTGCTCACTCTTAACTCTACGCCACTTTCCTCATCTACTCTTCAGCCAGAACACATGCAGGAAGTCACTGGGGTCACGGTTTGCTAGTTTCTATGACTTTGGGCAGTTCCTCAGTCCCCCCTCTGCTATGGAGTGGGTCATCATCCTTGCATTCCTTCACTAGCACTGCCATAGGGGCATATGTATAAGCATGTAGACACCACATGATGGATGCATGTTCACTGTTTGTATTCATCCATTGACCAACTATGAGGGATCTCAGACCTAAGCACCTCTCCTACACCTTCATGCCATTCCATTCCCATCATGGTCTATAATCTCTAGAGTGTTTATGTGCATGTGTATATGCATATGTTTATGTTCTCTAGACAGAGACCACATTTCATCTGTTTCTATTAAACAGAGTGATGGCCACAGAATACAAATGGCCATGCCTATGGAATAGACTTAGAAAGCTCTGTGGTTTTCTCAGCTTCACTAACCTTGGTGCAGTGGTAGAATCACAACTGCTAGCTTTGAGGTGGGGAAAAAAGAAAATATACCATCAGAGAAATGATGGCAGCAGAAAGAACGTACTGGAAAGAGCAAATAATTGGAGGAATAGGCAGGGCATGAGACCCTTCCCCCAATGCACCATTAGAGGATTAGGGGATAGCTCTCCCCTAGTAGAGAAATGAAGACATTAAGAAATGGAAAATTGGAGGGTCTTTGCACTTGTTCTGGAATGTCCAACAGTGAAACACTGAACTGGAGAGCAAGAGGCAGACAGTGCTTTATGTTCAGCATAGCACTGAAGAAAGCTTTGAGAATGATGCAGCCAATCATCTGCTATCCAGGTGCTAACCTGCCACACAGATTCAAGCCTACCTATGTGAGAAGCAGTGATGGGCTCTGCAAACCATGTCCCAACATAGCTAGGGGTGCTTTGGGCTCTGCTAATGGGACTCAAGGATGGACTTAAGCAGAGGAGCCCATTTGCTGGCTTCCTATCAAGAGTCCTCAAATACCATGTCTGTAGATCACCATGGCCATTAGTGGCAGCTGAACTCATGCTGTAGTTCTCCTAGACCTGCAGAACTGGCCTCCCCTGAGCTAGGGTCCTCCTCCACTATGCTAACAAGTTAGCTAATGAGTTAACATCAGCCTCTTCCTTCATTGCCCCATATCTTTAGAAGAGCATCCTTTTGCACTCGCAGGCCCATGGTTCCATCCTTTCTACATCCCCCCACAAAGGCTGATGCATCTTTAGAATGGATTCTTGGGGGGGGGCACAGACTTTTATTTTCCTTCAGTAGGTATTTAAAAATTCTGAAAATAGTTCTAATTTTGCTTTTTTTTTTTTTTTTTAATTAAAATAGACAACCCTCAAAGACAATAAGGGACTGCAAAGCTTTCCTGGATCACATGTGGTGAGAGCAGCATGGTCTTCTCTGAAAGCTGCCTGGGCTCCCTAGTAACGCAGACAACTGCAGTCCCTGGAGCCCATGCCCAGGCTAGAATGGATTCTTTATACCAAGATCCAATCTTTGATGTGGTCTCTGCCATTTGCCTAGACTCCAACGTCCCCAGGAAGGAAGGGACAAAGAGACTAAGCAACGTCGATAGTTGCTGGCCTTGTAAGCACAGCTGATTCAAATCAATAACAGGAGATTCAGAAAACCCAATTCACAGCATAAATCTAAAGAACAAAATGAAAAAAAGAAAGGCAGTCTTGGTAAGTTGCCCAGGGAACGGCCAAGCTCCCTCCAGTGTAAATCTTCTGGCCATTTAAGGAAATTTCAAAAATACCAACTCTGAGCCCTCTTATAACTCAACACTCTGTAAGCCCTAACCCTATTTTAGATGTCCTACCTCTGCAAAGAAAAGGACCACACTCAAGTTTTCTCCTAGACAGAACTCACTGATGTAAGATGGACCTTCAGCTGGGAAAGAGATGGGATAACGAGTAACAGGCCAGCGTGAGGATGGAGGCTGATGGAGAGGGCTGGACAAGATGTCACTCATGTCTGGCAGGTAGAAATAGCTCCTATCCATGGGCCCTCAGCCAGGGATTTATCTGTTGTAAATCCATCTGTCTGTTGCCCAGGAGCCACTGTTAACACAGTGACAACATGCAGCCCTACACTATTAGCCTAGGATTCTCCTGCTTCCCCAACCACTTCCCCAGGCCTCTTTGCTGCCTGGCAAAGCCATGAGAAATTTAGCCTATGCCTGGGTAAAACAGATTCAAATGTCTTCCAATAAGCCATTTCTCAGAACTTTCTCCCCAAATAACCCAAGGACATGGTTTCCAGCACTTACACTATTATCACCACTTGACAGGAACCCTCTGTTCCTAACCCTGACTCTGATGAACCTGCTAGGGCAAAATTTCTTCTTGGCAGAGTTTTCCAAGGCTCATTTATTATTCTTTTGATTTCTTTTCTTTTCCCTTTTCCTTACATTCTGTCTCCTTTTTGGAGATGGAGGTTGTGGAAAAAGAGAGAAAACTGCTTTCCTGTTACAGTTGTAGAGTCAGTCCAATCTGGCTTTCCTTGCCAGAGTTAGGAGAATTATTGTGTTGCTGGACAGAGGCCAGGGAGGGCAAAAAGCTGGGTCCTGCATGAAGGTGCCCCAGTGGAAAGTGCTCCCAGAGAAAGCAGATGGCATTGAGCTAGAGAGCCTTGGACTTCCTGAGTTGATAACCTGTGACTTTCTTAGCTGTCCACTTGCCTCAGGTACTTTGTGTGCTGATCAATGAAGCAGAGTCATGCCGGTGCTCAGCAATGCTCTGGTAGGCTCACTCTCTCTTGGCCTGTGACAAAGAGAAGAGGTGGAAAGCTGAGTAGGGAGGAGGACAAAAGCTTCAGAAGGAAGGCGTAAGAGCTGGGGAGGAGGATAAGGAGTAAAAGGGGCCATGGCACACCCAAAAAAAGAAGTGTGATGGATAGTCCTCAGAATGCCAGTCATTCTAGAACACTCCACTGTCCTTTCTGGGATTCTTGGGGACCTGCAGTAGCCTGCCAGGATTCTGACTGTTGTGAACAGGAAGCATTTCCTGACTATGGAAGGTAGGGAAGACATAAGCAGACTATGTCAGCATCAAAAACAGGGTCTGCTCTACCTCTTACTAGCTCTTCAAAGTGAGGGTCTAACCTATTGCTGTAATCCCAGCACCCAGGAGGTCACAACAGAAAGGCCTCATGTTTGAAGCCAGCCTGGGAATAATGACTAAAACACAAACAACAGGAAAAAATCCCAAGTGTGTGTTTGTGGCATAGTAGATTGGAAATGCACTTTCAGCTTAAAGCAAAGGCAGAAGAAAAATCTAATGAGTCAAGACACACAGCTCAGAGAATCTTCCAGGATAAGATCTCATTATACTTTTTTAATGTATTTATTTTGAGACAAAATCTTGCTATGTAGGCCTGGCCAGCCTTAAACTTATGACACCTCTGTCTTTGCATCCCAAGTGCAGACATTACAGGTGTATATCATAGCACCAACAATGGATATTAGAAACCTTTCAGACTTGAGTCAATATAAACTGAGTACCATGGTCTATAAGGCTTGAGCAAATATATAAAAATATAAATGTACTTTTTCAAACATTTTGATGTCAATTAATTCAAATTAGTCTTTCTTATCTTTATTCATCCCAAAATGTACTTTTTTATCTTTATGCAAAGAAATGTGAAAGGCACCCAAGAGACACAAAAAAAAAATTAGTAAAATATTTTTGTTCACAAGAATTACAAACTGATGAGGGGTAAGTATAAAATAAATTGATTTAGATGTCAGTTAAATTTGAGTGAAGTACAAAAACAGAATTATGGAAAAGCCTGTCTTCACTGGGTCCATTCTTGCATGGAATTTGAAGAGCAGATGGGAGAGTCCTCAGAGCAAGAATGGACCCGGCGAAGACAGCCTGTCATCAACACACAGAAAAAATACAGAGGCTCCTTCAAACACATAGGTTGTTGCATAATTGAACTATGTTCAATATACTGACTTTAAAATACAAATAGGGCAGCCATGTAGACATGACTAGCCAACACTCACATTGCTTATCCTGGGGAAGAGTTGATGAGAGCGCCGAGTTGAGGAGAGCCTAAGTATTGTCTCATGTCTACCTTCTTCAGATTGGTTAATGTAACTTGGAGATATAAGACTTCCTGTCATAGTCAATGAGCTGTCAACTATGAGATTCTGGTCACATAGCCCAGGATTAGTCAGTCTCTCTGGTTCCTTTCTTGTCCTGTGAATACCCAAACTTCACTTACATACAGTATTCTCTCCCCTGAGTTTAACAAAATTAACTTTTATCACACAAGGTTGAGGTCTTCTTAGCCACAGTTGAGCAGCATTAGCCCCAAAGAGTTCCCTCCATCCATCTGAATGTCCCAGAGTGCAGATGTCTGGGTTTACTTGTCAGTATTTTGTTGCTTCTGTGCTTGCTCTCCCCTATCTGCAGTGCTTTATATGTGTCCAACTGGGATAATTTAATCATACCATAGAAAATTATCACGGCTATCATTAGTGGCTGGTTAGACTTTTCAATGAATAATCCACTTCCTAGAAATTTCACTCATTTAAGAATTTACAAAGCAATGTGTTAGCTATTAAAAAACTTTAAAATAGCTGGGCAGTGGTGGTGCTTTTGATCCCAAAACTTGGGAGGCAGAGGCAGGCAGATCTCTGTGAGTTCAAGGTCAGCCTGATCTATAGTGAGTTCCTGTCTTGAAAAGCCAAAACAAAAGGGAAAAAAGAAAAAAAATTTTAAAATAAATTTAAGACTAATTTTAGTGACTGAAAAAAAGCATCTATACAAAGGTGAAGCAAAGTCTTTATTCTTCCAAACCAAAACAAAAAACACCAACCAAAGAAAGAAAAAATACAATTCAGGTCAGTACAATTTATAGAGTTAAGTTACATGGCTGTTGACTGGTATAGAGTGAGAATTCCATGCATGGAGTCTACGGATAAAGATGTATCTGTACAGTGCATCAGTCCCATCTTCTGTGAGCAAGTTGTATGCTGGGAATATTATTCTTAAAAGTAGGAGGTGGAAGTGGACTTGAATGAACACTGATGCATCTGGCCTGCCTCTTCCTAACCAAAGGGTAATCTCTGTGCTGGAGATGCTGGCCATGACCTAACAAATCTAAATCTGTGCTAATGCAGAGTTCTCAACTGGGCTGTACACTCATACTCCCAATCAACTGGATCCATTATGGAGCAGAGAACATTGGGTATTTGCTTTTCTGAAAGATGGTCAAGACACCCCAATGTATTGGGAGCCAGTATACAAGGCTGAAGCAGCATGAAATTTCACTGTTTGCTGGCTTCATATGCTTTTTCTCCCTCACTTCTGCCCACAAAACCCAGTTGTCATTTTTAAATATAATAAGATTTCTGTACCCTCTCAATGTGCTAGATACTCAGCCAAGGAGTCTGCACATATTTTAACACATAATGATCAAATCCCACTTTTGCAGTATGAACTATTATTTCCTCAGTTTACAGGGGAAAAATAGTGTGAACTGTTTTCACCAAAGTCACACAACTCCTCTGTGGAACTGGGCCATGTGTATAGGGTTCTAGGTGAAATCCCAGCCTCTCTGACATCAGAGTCTGTGCTTCTACTCATTAAGACTCACCAGATCATTTATGACTACAGAACATTAATTTTCCAAATACATCCTGTATCTCCACACATAAAAGCTTTTAAATTACATTTATCCATAAAATGCAGAAAATAAAATTTTACTTGGAAATGACTTTATATATGCAGCATCTATATACACAAAACATTTTTCTGACTGGGTTTTCAGTGCAGCATCCAGACTGAGCAGAAGCCACTGGCACTCTCAGACAGTGTTTCCCATGGTGCTTCATCTAAGGCTTACAAGACACTGCAGGATTGCTGCAGCCTGGCGCATCTGCAGAGGTGACCAAAGCCAGCCTACAGATTGAGCAGGCATTAAAAAACAGGACACTGCTGAGCGAAGCTATAGGAATTTTGTTGTTTTCAAAATTAAAAAGGATTCTTCTATTGTTGTGGTTACTGGTAAAGACAAGCCCGTGCTGCTAAGCACTATATGTTACAGTATGACCATTAATTCCCCCACTAATGAGAGTGTTTACTGTGTGCTGACTTTGTGTCACATGCTGTCCATGAAGCCTACATCAGATCCCCATTACAGATGCTGACATGGAGCAGAGAGGCTGAGGGGCTTGCCAGGCTTGCATTCAGGCAGCACAGAACAGCTTGGTACTGGGAAAGCCAGCTCCAGACCCCAGCTCTTCATACAACTCTATAGACACAAGCCCCAGCAATGTCTTAGAATATACCTGACCTAGAGAGTAATGCCTGGCCTCAACAGCTTTATACAGACTCAGGGCATAAACAGTAGTCTATAGTACAACAAAGCAGATTTTATAATTAAGTGATGAATATCTCTCATATACCCATAGATGAGTATTTTGTAAACATGATGGAATTTAAAAATCACCAAACATCTGAAAAATGATGCCAGCAACACAGTACCCTGTAGTGTACAGACTGTTTTTACTCATGACTATGACTACACAGCTGACTAGGGTTGTGGTTCCTTTCTGCTGCCCCACATCACACAAAGGATTTGAGTGCACACTGCTAGCTTGGGAAGAGATACAAGTTAAAATGCAGGCCTGATGTAGCTTGTTAGTAGAACATTTGGTCTAACATGTTCTCCAGCATCATGATAGGCAAAGGAGAACACATACCACCACCACATCACATCTAATATTTCTGCTTTGTTTTGATTTGAGGACAATTTCTTATTGCATTGCCCAGGCTGGGCATAAACAGACAATCCTACTGCTTTAGCATCCTGAGGGCTGGGATTACAGGTGTGTACAACTATACCCAAATTAAGAAGGCAGTTACTATTGAATGTACATCACTTTTGCAGCACTATAAAGCCAACAATCCTACCACAAACCATAGTAGGCCAGGAAGGTGTGTTCCAGGCTCTATAACAGCAGTAATGACAAAGACAAATGCCGCTCATGAAAAAGTAGAGAATCATCAATCACAACAGCCTGGCCAGCTAGGACCAGCTCTCTGTCTAAATCTACAGGAAAAACATAGAAAAGGTTAATCTGGGATGTCAGAAAGAAATAGTTCATCTGACACATTATCAATTTCAAGGAGCTGACCCTATGTCCATGGTGTGAAGACAAAGGTGACAAAAAGAGGCAGATGTGCTCTTAGGACACAGACAGACCTTGGTCAGCTTGGTGACTCCTGAAGGTCTTCAGGGTTGCTAAGGATTCCAATATCAAACTGGTGGATCCTCACAAGAAATTACAAGTAAAAGGATCTGGAAAGTCTGTTATCTACTGACAATGAAATAAATGTTGATTACTGATAAGAGCTACTCAGAGAAAAGCCTCCTGGGATGAGCAGAAATCTAGTAGGCAGAACCAATTGAACATACGGGTTTAAAGGTAGAAACAGGCTCTCCTTCTAAGCAAAGGGATAGGGCAGATTAAGAGAGAAGACAAACAGGAAGCTGGCAGGCACCAACAATCTCACTGTCAGCAGGCTTTGGTTTACAGAGTTTGTACAACTGGCAGTTCATTGGCTAGTATTATGTTGCTTTATGTTTTCAGATGTATGATCTATCAACACAGGAGGGTTAACATCTCCTGGATCTTCACGTTTCTTTATGGCTACAGTAGTGGCTGCAGTTGAAAAGGGTTGCAATGCCCTATTGTCCACAACCCTCCTGAGTCCCTGTGCCTGTTACATTGTAAGCCTTAACTTCTTTACATCCAATGCTTAGCCCCAAAACACTTGCATCAGTACTGAATTCAAATGCTAAAATCAGGTCAAGATAAGGCTGCCCTGTTGGAGAAATTCAGGCCATGTTTAACAGTAGGGGGAGACCTCATCCTGGAGAGGCCTAAGTGCATCTTTTCCTATTTTCACTGTGAAATAAACCACTGGTCATAACCATTGGTCTCAAGCATGCCTGGCCTCTCCCCCATTACTATATCAAAAATAAAAGTCTGTTTTTAAGTACATAGTTTATATAAATGTATAACTTGACAACATACATTAAATACATGTTAAGTTCCCACTTAACCCAGAGAGAATGTACATATTATTGTCTCCTGAGAATATTAACACCTAGATAGAATGCAAGCAGGCCAAGGTAACAACATAGACACTTGGGTAAGCGCTGATCACACCCAGAGCTCATGATTTTGAATAAGAATGGGATGTTTAAAGAATGTCTACAGATGTCTTCTTTAAAGGGGTTTCTACTTTTAGGGAAGATGGTGGACTAGAATGGTATCTGGATACAGTGAAGTAACTCTAAGGACTCAAAATATTTTATCACATAATTTTATACTTCTCCAACTCTGGAATGATTTGATAAACACCACAACGAATCTCTCCTACCATTGGACATGTGGATTTTACTGTGGGCTGGACTTGCTGTCTCTGCACTTCCAAGAACAGCAGCTCCCACCTCACAGCAAGGGTTCCCTGGTCAAAGATTAGGAAATCCCTGCCAGGGAATCTATGAAAACGGCAAGATTTCATAGAAAGGGTTCCCACGGCCTGCTGCCAGGACCACCAGCACCCAGTCAGGGAAAGGTAAAGCTGCAGGAGCTAATCACAAACTCTGAAGAGAACTTCGGCCATTCCACGGCCACCAATTGCTCCTAATTCTGTGGGCACACAGAAATTGTGGCTGGGTGGAATCTGCCTTAGCTACTCACAACCTACAGAATAGAGTCCAGAAAATACACAAGGGGAGCTGGGAGTCCACATGAACAGAATGGGGGCCATTGAAAAGCATACTGAATACGGCCTATACCAGCACCAAGGAGACAATTCAGCGGACAAGCCAAGAAGAAGAAATCAACATTAAGGCCAGTGACCTCATCTCCCCATATTTCCACCTGGTATTCCTTCTCCATCGAGGCCACTCCTCACCTACCAGGGATTCCAGCGCCATGTATCTGCCCCTTCTCCTACAGCTTTCATGAACACAGGAGAGCATTGTAGCAGGCCAACACTGTCCCCTAAAGTTAATGACTATCTATCTCTTTCCCCAACCCCTCAAACTCATTCCTCTTACTCTTCCATTTGTCAATGCCCAAAGGCTGGCGTGGTTAAAATCTCAGGGTACATATCTTTACCTCTTCTTTATAGTCTACTGTCAACCAAAAGCTCCGCACATCTACCCAATCTCTCCATTCCTTCAACTGTTCCCACTTTGTATATGTCTCTCTCCTCTATTTCTTATATAACAACCTAGTACTTTCACTACTTAACTGGCTGCTGCCTACTCTTATCTTTCTCTTTGCAGCCAAACTAGCATCTTAGTTTATATAAGACCACAGGGGTCCTTTTACTTCCTATAAACCATCTAGTAATTAACAAGGTTCATTTTGTAATCACTTGTCACTGTATTATTGGAATGAGTTAATTACTAGACAGTGCTACAGAAAGTACTTAACCCACAGGAGCAGACTTGAGATAGGGTGTTGTAGTGGGATTATGTAGTTGCATTGTAAATGACTGACACACTTAGTGGTTTAATAAAAATGATGATTGGCTGAAGGCAGACATGAAGTATGGGTGTAGCTACCAAACTAAGAAAACTCTGGGAACAGGAAGAACAGAGCAGAGATGCCAGGAGACACAGAGGAAAGAAGTTGAAAGGCTGCTGAGGGAAAGTACCCAGCCGCATGACTGAATAAGATGAGTTAGTTTAAGAGAAAGAGCTAGCTAGCAATATGACACAGCCATAGGGTGATCAGCATAACATTAATACAAGCATCTGTTGTTTCTGTGGGTCCGTGGGTTCAAATCTCAGAACTAGGCCCGAAAGTATGGGCCACAAACTTAATACAACAGAGTGTAGTGTCTGAACCACCAGTCTAACAGAAAAGAGTATCAGCACTACTGTACTACAACCTAGTCTCTCCCAAACAATACAAACACATCCACTAAAAGAATAAAGGCAACCTGAACTTAAAAAACAAAAACCAAAAATCAAACAGCAACAACAATTAACCAACAATCTAACCCTAGATGGGCAGATTCTAGAAACATGTTATTCAACCATGTGAAAAAACAAGATAATTTATCTCCACTGTACTTTGGGATATTGCTCTTGTACGCTGTAAAGATTCGTTGCTCATATGGGTTTAATAAAACGATGATTGGCCAGTAGGAAATAGAGGCAAGTCAGCAGACTAGGGGAATGCTGGGAATCGGAAAAACACAAGAGAGATGCCAGGAAGATGCAGAGGAAACGGGATGAAAATGCTGCTCTGAGGTTGTTTAGACCTGGCTCCACTCTGCTCTATGCTACTCCACTTGTGTAGAGCAGTGGTTTTTGATCTGTTTGTTTGTTTTTCCAGGTTGTGCACTGTCTTAGGAAATTACATTTACAAGCATCTTTTTTCTTCATTTTGAGAAAGAAGCCCCTGGGTGGGCCCACAAACAAGGGCCCCACCCATCCATTAAACTGACAGAAGACTTTCCTAAGAGTAGAAAGGGGCTGCTCAATAAATTTATCCAGGTGAATTTAAAAACTGTAAAGATACATGAGTGTATTAAAATATATCAGGAAAATCAGGCCCGAGAACTTGTCAAATACACCAGTCCAAAGAATAGATATCATAGGCTTGGCTGCACCTATGAGATGATGGACATCTCACACTGATGACATGGTGCCACACCAACCTATATCTGATACCTAGTGTACACATCAAAGAACTAACAAGCAGAGGAGTCTCCAGCTGTCCCTGGAACTTCAGCTTTGGCTCGGTCCTCAGCTGTTGAATAGGCCTATTTTACTGTCTGCCCACTCACTTGTTCATCAGTTTTGAGCTGAACCAGCTGTCTAGTGTGTCAGACCCAGGTCTTCTCTTTAGCTAGACACCATAGCTTCACTCTCAACTCTGACTCCAGCATATAGTTATATAGATATATTTACTGTGTGTTGTGACCTCTGCTATAGAATATTAATATTAGTAATTAAGACTACTGCATTTGTCTTAGACAGATGGCAACATAGACAGGATTATTTGGCAAAATTCTACAAATGAAACTACTGAACCTTCTGAATTTATTGTTCCTCTTTAAAATCTGACATCTCAGACAGACACAAATGTGTTCATTATGTCTTTGGCATGGAGTGTTCATGACAGAGCAGAAAGTTTAGGATCTTCATCTGATGCTGGTTTTCTTGCTAAAAGAACTCTTCTAGGATTGGGAGCACTTAATTTTCATTAATTTATATTTGTTTAGTGTGTGGATGTTTTGATTGCATGTATGTCTATGCACCATATGTATGACAATTACCAGAAGAGTCCAGGAAAGTGTTAGATTCCCTGGAACTGGAATTACAGAAGACTGTAGCTCCCATGTGGGTGCTGGGAATCAAACCTGGGTCCTCTGGAGCAGCAGCCAATGCTCTTACCTGCTGAAGTGTCTCTTTAGATTCAAGAGTTTAAGTTTTTAAATTTTCACATATTATCAAATATCTTCCTGATGAAACTAGAAAAACATTTTTAAACATTTATCCGAAACCTGATGACTCTGTCAATGGAGAAGTGCACCACAATCTTTGAGAAGTGGGAAAGATGTCAGGACACACTGAAGGAAGAGAAGGAAAAGCAGAGGCTTGCTGTGAGGGCAAAACATGTCTGGGCAGAGATGCCCATCACACCTGGAAACAACCTAGATGCCCCTCAACTGAAGAATGGATTAACAAACTGTGGTACATCTACACAATGGAGTACTACTCAGCAGTAAGAAAAAAATGATATCCTACAATTTACAGGCAAATGGATGGATTTGGAGAATAACTTCCTGAGCAAGGTCTCACAAACCCAGAAAGATAAGCAGGGGATGTACTCACTCATTAGTGGACTCTAAACAAACAAACAAACAAAAACAGCAAAGCATGCCCAAGCTGCAAACCACAACCACTGAACAGCATGGGATCTGAAGCACCTTGGAGAGGCACCTTGGAGCCCATTCCCTCCAGAGGAACACCTAACCCAGTCTTGATATTAGGATGAGGAAATCGGACTTGCCTAGAGTGAATGCTAAATTAAGCCATCTTGGGACCGTGGGACCTCCTGCCTTTGCTGAGGAGGAGATAAGGAGATAGGAAGAAGACAGAGTAACTGGGAGGGGCGGGAGGGGAAAGGGAGTTTGAACATGGGGATACATGGATTAAAAAATGAGACTTTATTCAAAACTAAATAAAAAATTAAAAAAAAATGCTGCTCTGAGAGAAGGTACCAAGGCATGTGGCTAATAATGGGTTAGTTTAAGAGTAAGAATTAGTAAGTAATATACCTGAGCCATAGGCCAAATAGCATGTAATTAAGATTTTGTGTGGTTATTTGGGACTGATACTCCAGATCTCTCAGTTACACTGAGCCAGAAACTTCTTACTATACCTCCCCAAATTAACAATTCTATATTAATGACTGCAGATAAAAATGATTTAGATGATACTCCAGATTCAGAATTCAAAAGAATGTCTATAAATGTGGTAAAATAACTCAAAGAGGATGCAGTATTTTCTGAGGATACAAAGACAACTGAATGAAATAAGGAAGTCAATTCACAACATGATTTAGCAAAGTGATACTGAATTTAACAAAAATATACTAAAGAAGTCTCAAAACAAAACCATGATAGAAATAAAAGAAAAGTTCAAATAAAAGTCTCACCAACAGACTCTCAAGGTATGAAGACAAAACAGAATTGGGCCAATGATATATAAAAATAGAAAAAATTTCCTTCATGTAAGAAAAGAAAGGCACATTTAAATATAAGAGGCACACAGAACACCAAACCTATCCAAAATAGAAACTCCTTGTATCATATTATAGTTAAAACATTGACTGTATAAAACCAGGAAAGCCATAAAAGAGAAGGGTCAAGACACTTACAAAGGCAAGCCATCATAATAATTGTTAGTTTTTCAGTATAAACCATGAAATAAGTAGGACTTAGGTTCATGTCTTTCTAATTGCACATTAATCAACCAAGTCTAATATATCCAGAGAAACTACCTGTCATAATTGATGATGAAAGAAACTCTTCCTAGGATAAAAGTAGGCTAAAGGCATCCATGACAGCAGAACCAACCCTACTGAGTATACTAGAAGGAATGCTTTAGTTGGAAGAAAAGGATAAACAGATTCAAGAAACTAAATGAGAAAAAGCAAATGATGACGATATAACAGTCTGTATTAGTTAGGGTTCTCTAAAGGAACAAAGTTGATTGTGTGTGTGTGTGTGTGTGTGTGTGTGTGTGTGTGTGTGTGTGTAATTAGAGTGGTTTACAGGCTTACAGAATGCTATCTGATCAATCTAAAAATGATGGTCTCCTGAAGGAAAGGCCAAGAATCTTGTAGTTGTTCAGTCTCAGCTGCCCCAGGGGCTGGGGATTAAGTATTCAAATGCCCAGGACTTCAGGGACATTTCTCATTCAAATTACCACAAATACCAAGTCAACATACAAATTATATTATAGTTCTGTATGGTAAAAATAAATTGTCAAAAGGAAAGGAAAGATCCTTTATATAATAACATCAAAGAAAAATATCTTGGAATTAAATAAACCAAGGAGATGAAAGATTTATAAACTGAAATAAATTGATGACACAAACAAAAATCTGTCCATCTTGTATTGAAGGATTAAAAGAATATTTCAAAACATTCATGGTTGTGAATGTGATCTATGAAGTCAATGAATTCAATCAAAATTCTATTAGCACTTTTTCAAAAAATAGAAAAAATGCTAAAAATTGATATATGCACCATAGAACAGAAGGGCCATGTCATTCTTGAACCCAAGGAACAAAACTAATAAAATCATGCTATCTGATTTTCATACTACATCACAATATTAATCTAAATACTATGGTAGCAGTATAGAAACAGAAGAGATGAACAGAACAAATAATCTCACTTAGATGAATAATTTTTAACAAGGTTTTCAAAAATACAAATAGGAAAAGCACTGGCTTTTCAAGAAATGGTGTTAAGATATCTGAATATTCACATGCAAAGCAAATTAATTTAAGTTTATCTTATATCCCATACAAAAATCAAACGCATTTGAATTAAAACTTTTTAATATTTAAAACTTTAACTTTCTATAGGGTAACACTAAAATAAAATTATTAGATATAGTTATATATGTGTGTGTATATATGTAGATATATATACATATATGAGATGTAGCACACCAAAAGTACAGGTACAAAAATAAAAAAAACACTGACTGCATCAAAAAGCATTTCACCCCAATAAATAAATAAATAACATTTGGGTGAAAGAAAATATTTGCAAACTTCTATTAAAACAAAACTCTATAGACAAAGGGATCTCTGACAAATAGGCATATTAAACCATTATCAAAAAATGAATGAATGAATTAATTAATTAATTAATCAATCAATGAACAAACAAATGACTTGGTCCTGGGACAAGATCTTATAAGCTGCCAGAGGCATAAAGCTGAGGCTTCTTATAATCAATCTTTGAAAAATGTTTGTAAATTAACTTCCCTTATCTGTTCTTACTTTTATTCTAAGACCTTTGTAATTTAGAAAATCTCAAAATTTTCTTTTATCATTATATATCCATTAAGAAATTAATATCCAAAATATGTTAGGAACTGCACAAAAGTAACAAAGCTAAATGATGCAGGTCAAAAATTAGGCAAAAGACCTGAATAAACATTTCTTTAATGGAAGCATATGAATTTCCAACAGTATTTGAAAGTATGCTCAATGCTAACCATACCAGCAATAAGACATCATCTCTCACCTGCTACAGTGGCTATGAAGATTGAAAAAGGGAAACTTATTTGCTGTGGGAGGGAATAAAATTGATACAGTCATTATGGAAAAGAGTATAAGGGACCTCAAAACTGAAAGTGAACTTCCTTATGCTCCAACTATGTCACATCTGTGCACATCCCAATCAGGATCAGAAGAGACAAGATCTGGATCCCAATGTTGATTCTTACACCACTACCACAGCAGTTAAGCCATGATATCAACCTAAGTGTCACCAATGAATGAACAGATAAAAAGAGGAATGCACAGTACGTACACACACACACACACACACACACACACACACACACACACACAAAAGAGTCCCTCAACAGTGGTGGATGTGATGATTTCACTGTGTAATTATTACAGTAAAAGCAGCATAGTCTATGCCTTGAATTCATTTTGTATTTCAATTAAATATTTCTAGATAAAATAATATTAAAACATAAATATAGGTTTTTCATCTATGCAAGAGTAAACATTTTCCTGAGACAATTCTTTCTTTTTATACTCAGTCATTTCTAAAGGTCTCTAGCACTGTTTTGGTATGACACAGAATATAGGACAAAGACTATTACAGCAATAAAAATGAAGCATTTTTCTTCCCTGGCCTGCCCCTGTCATTTAGTTTCTGCATATCCTAATTCATATTCTGAGCATAAAAGGAAGTGAGAACTGGGTTTTATTAACCCATCCCAGCCCCGACTCTCAGCACAGCACTGCTGTTTCTAATTATTCATCTCACAGAGGAGCATCCCTGGCTGCTCTCCATGCACAGGATGCATAATGTAGCTTTTGTTTTCAGAGATTTATGTCAAAGACCTCTTCATTAAGTGTTGTGGGAGGGCAGATGCATGTCTATGGTAGGTAAAAACAAAGCCCAACATGCTAATAAAATAGTCATCCAGGAACTACGGCAGTGAGAGGTTCTAAAGTGGTCCTTTTCCAAAGGGTGTATCTCTCTCTCTCTCTCTCTCTCTCTCTCTCTCTCTCTCTCTCTCTCTCTCTCACACACACACACACACACACACACACACAGAGGCATGCACGTGTGCACATGTGCATGCACACACACCTCATAGTGAGGCATGGAGAAAGAGAAAGAAGAAAAAGAGGGGAAGAGAGAAAAGACAGGTAGAAGGAATAGAAAGGCAGGAAGGAAAGCAAGAATAGGGGGAGCTTATTTTTAAAAGATGTGTAACCACTTAAGCTCATGAGACTCCTATAAAGAGGGAAATCACTCAGAAACTGGACTGCCAGCTGTACATAGAAGCCCCACCAAGAGCTTTGCTGGCTTATTCCTTTGTTTTGAAGGTGGGAAGTAGGTGATGACACTGCAAAGTGACCAGATGCCCTTAAAGATTCTGCTGACTTCTGCAGCATCTGTCTTGCAACTTAGATGAGTCCTTAACAGCAAGGAAGAGGGAGAGTGGAATTCTGACCAAGGAATGACATCCAGAGCCAAGGGGCAGGGCTGCCTCCAAGCTATAATAATACTCGGTGAGGAGAAAAATTGGCCTGACATGCTAGGGAAGGACAGAACACAAACATTTGCAGTTTTAGAAAAACACACACATACACACACTAAATAAAAACTATAATACAGGCCCCACAAAGGAAGATCACTCAGTCCAGGGTGAAAGTGCTCACAGGAGTGCCCACCAGATGAGCTGAATTCCACCCTGACTGCCTGTGGCACTGGATTTGCTACATTCTCTGTCTCAGTCTCAGTTTCCTCTTCTGTAAAATAGGACCATTAATACTTCAACAACTATGTAACGGGCTTTTTATGTATCATGCTTACAACAAAGACATGAAGAAAGTTCTGCTAAACTCTAACTACATCAGGGCAGGAGGTGTCTGCCTTTAATCCCAGCACTGGGAAAGCAGAGAAAGATGGATCTGTATAAGTTCTAGGCCAGACTGTTTTATATAACAAGTTCTAGGCCAGCCAGGAATAGACAGTAAGACTGTCTCAAAAACAACTACTACAACAAAAAACAACAAAAATTAAATAATTCTACTTGTAAATATAATTGAGAAGGGATTGCATCTCTTACTAAAAAATATTTATTAATAATTTAAACAGCATTGATGTTTCTCTGTAAGATTTCAGGATACCATCTAAATGAAATTACCTAGGAGTAGAGTTACCTTTATTCATTGTATAACTAAGGGAACTAAGGCAGATTTAAGCATGCATAATTCTTTTCCAAATCTTGCAAACACAGCTCAACTGACTGTCAACAGAACAGACACCTAATAAACAATGGTGGCCCGAGATCTATCTGTGCATTTAACAAAGAGAAGCAACCTTTTGGTTTTAGTTCATTCATGTTACAGAGGCTAGGCAGGTACAGTGGGATACATGGATTATGAAACACTTCTATGCTCATAGTACTTTTTAAGCATGGGAGCATCACTCACTGGTGATACATTTGCTTAGAGTGTGTGGTTGAAAGGATGGCAGGAGGAGGGTTGAAAGCACAAAACATTGCAGCACGGTTATGTCTTAGAGCCCCTCGAGTGTTGGCAATAAACTCCGAATATGCCTCAAATGGCTCTAGGTGAGTGCCTCCTTGAATATACTCAGTTGTCAAAGAGAAGTCAGCATGGTCCATTGCAATGTTTGCCATGCTAAACTCAGTTATGTCTGCAGTGATTCCAGAAACTTCATTAGTCTTTGTCTCCAACTTTCAACTCACGCAAAAAAAAAAAAAAAAAAAGAAAAGAAAAGAAAAGACCTGTCATATTTTTCTAAAAGACAGTACATTTTTTAAAACTTTGAAAAGGTCATTTTATTCATCTGATGAAATATGACTAAATGTTACCTAGTTGTCGAGAGCACACACAGAAACTTAGTTGTCTAATGGCAAAGGCTCTGCCATAAACCGTCAGACTAAATTGTATAGAACTGCTAGTTAGTGGTGTTTTGGGATGCTTCCAAAGCTATTTTTCATGGTTCTATCTGATAGTTGTGCAACTCCTAATTCTCCAAAAATAAATTTTGCCCTGTGAAAAATAATGACACTCTTAGTGTTTACTCTATGGCAAAACTGTAAAAATCACAGAAAGAACCTGGCAAACAGTTGCCAGTCGCTGTGGGTACTTGAGTACTTAATAAATGTTAGTGGTTATTCACAGTAAGGTGACTAGCATCTGGCTCTGAGGCTGACTTGAATGCCTGAGCAGAAAGTGTCTCATTTGAGATCAGTTTCAAAAACTCAGGAGAAACAGCCTCCTGTGAAGGCCCTGCTGTGCACATGCAGAAGATGCTCTAGCCCTTCTCTCTTTGGCACTGAGAGTAGTTTCAGAAGCCAGCTGCCAGCTGTGGAGGAACCCAGAGCTCAAAGCAAAGAAAAAGCACAGCACACACCTGGCTGCAAAACTGCCTGTGTGTGATATGCCCAGAATGAGGGGGTCCTGAGAGACCATGTTCAGCAACACACCAGTGGCTTTTCAGTGGCACCACTTGTAGGCTACACATATGGATGATTGGGATTTTAATACAAAGTAAAATAAAATCCAGGTAAAGACTTTCTGAACCAACTTTACCCACCTCATAGCCTCCTTTCCTTTCTTCATAAGTTTATTCTACTTTTCATTTTAAAGATTTGCATGTACGCATGCACACAAATCTGTGTGTGTGCATGTGTGTGTGTATGTGGAGGTTAGAGAGGGCATCAGATCCCCTCAAAGTGGAGCATATAGGTTGTTGTGAGCTATATAACTTGGGGGACAGGAACTGATCTCTGGTACTGTGCAAGAGCCAAGAGGTCTATCTCTGATACACCTTTCCAGCCCCTAATTTTCATTTTAGTAAAGTAAAAATGTACTCTCCTGCATTCCTAGTCAAAGGTGCATGATAGAGATCCTCTGAAGGAGTTTCCAGTGTGCTGTTTACCCCTCCAGCTGCAGGGAGTGCTCTCTAAGGATGAACCACTCTGAATGCTAGGTGCACAGCCTCTAGGAAACCAGATGGTAAGGAGCAAATGCTGCAACCCACTCCTGAATGCCCTTGTCACCTTGTACACCTTCAAGGCTCACACACAGACTTTTTCAGCTTTCTGTGAATTCTGCCATGCTGCTATGATTCTCAAATCCATAATTCTACAGACTCAGGATGTTCCAGAATAGACAGCTGTCTAAACAGTACTGCTTATCTTTCATACTTAAAAAATATTTCTTGGCAACCCAACTTTTCACTAATCACACATATTGACATTTATATCTGCAGCTGGGAACAGAACTAAACGCCATGATTGTAGTACAAGTGTGACAGCTACTTGAAAATGGGAAGAACAAGAATGGTGGTCTCTAGAAGCACAATAATTCATATCTAAATGACAACATCATATTCTAGACCTGTTCACCAAGTGAGTTCACAGGTAAGGTCTTAATCACTGCTATGGTATATGCAGGGGTAAGTGTTAAGCCTACCTCATAGAAAATCTCTGGCCTAGATAGCTGCAAAGTCACATGGTGGACCAGTTTGCTGCCCTTGTGAGTATCTGGGCTATATGAAGGTACAGCAGCTAGAAAAGGTGTATTCTGTTTCTCTGTGATTGCCTTTCTGGATGTAGAGCCTTACTTACTTCAAAGAAAAATCAGAGGTAACACTAGCTAGAGAATCAATCATCTTGTTCCATACTTTTGCTATAGGCCCTAGGTTCTAACAAAGAAAAAGTAGATAAAACTATCAGTTGAAAAAGTAAGAACAACAAAGGCCAGAATTTGTGCTTGATCAGAAACTTTAGAGTCTGTTTCTCAAAAGCTATGCTGTGTTGCAGTAGATCTGCAGTCATATGTCTTGCATCACCCATCAATGAGTGACAGCGTTGTCATGGTAATACCTTATATGTTTAAAAAATCATCAGAAACTATCAGTGATTAATTGATAGAAGATGTCAGTCACACACAGGCAGGTATAAAATTTAATATACAGCACCTTAATGGACAAAAGGAAAATATTAGTTGGGGAAAAAGAATTACATTCTTCTACTAACCTCACAGAGGACGCAAACAAATACAAGATGGTGGGCAAAATCATTATTGTGAAAAAAGCTGGCAAAACACTATTTCCGTTCACTGGGTATTACCTTTAAATTTATATAGTAGTGCTTGTTATTGGACTGTAGGCGAGTTTATGTGCCAACCTCTAACACAGCCATTTAAGTATGTATGTGCCAGGTATTTATTTGCTATACTAGCACAGACATTTACAGCTATAATACTCAAGATTTACATAACACTTTTTATATGGTGGCACTGTGCTAAGGATTTGTATTGTATTTAAGTCCCTTAATCCTCTCAACAACCTTCTCTGACTAGGAGGAATTACTATTTTTCTGCTTTTACAGGTGAGAAAACAGACTAAAGCAGTGGCATGGAACTGGAATTCAGATGGTCTGCTCCAGAGTTCACATCCCACTGCCAGTCTTACTGATGCTGCTTCCACCCCCACTTTAAAGCTTCTTACAGCGCTTCCCACAAAGAGGGACACACAGAGCATGTGCATGCACACGCAAACACACACACATACACACACACACACTATATGTTTAAACAAATATATTATCAAGGCCTGCCTAGGCAATTTAGCAAGAACCTGTATCAAAAACAAGGTATGAGGGAGGGTGCTAGAGAGATGACTTAGTCGTTAAGAGCACTTGATGCCCTTGCAAGGACTTCTTGCAGAGGTTTTCAGTGCCGACATGGAAGTTCATCATTGTCACTCCAGTTTTAGGGGATTTGACACCTTATAAAGCACTGTATAAACATGGCACACATACTCATATGTAGGCACACCACCTATACACATAAAATAAAATTTAATTAAAAAAAACAAAGGGGAATACATCTTAGTGGTAGAACACTTAGCAAGCATGTACAAATCATAGGTTTAATTCCCAGCAATACATATATACACACACTCTACACAAACATCAAATAAACCAAACAATCCATAGACTCATATTAATTTTTCTGATTCTAATCTAACAACAATTTATTTTTGTCTTTCCTATTGTTTTGTCTATCTATTTATCATCTACCTACCTACCTACCTACCTATCTATTTAGTATTTAGACAGGATCTCACTATGAGTCTTGGCAGGTCTGGAATTCACTAGGTATATCAGTCTGGCATTGAACTCACAGAAGACCACCTGTCTCTTCCTCAAGAGTGCTGAGATCAAATTCTTGCACTACCATAATTTCTATATCTATAACCCCTATTAGAGGTGTTCCATTTTCCAATCTTTCACTTTTCTAAAGAGGATACAAATCTATATATAGAGAAGCGCACAGAATATGAATGTTCATCTCCATGGTTTTCATAACAGACATACAAGCCAGCTCCTGTCAAAACAGAAAGCATTTCTAGTGACCTCCAACGGTACAGCATGTCTAGGAATCACAGAGACATACACAAGGACATAGAAGACAGTTGAACATACAGTCAAAATCTGACACTAAGCAGAGAAATAATGAATCAATGAATCAGTAGATCATTTACTTCAGTAAACACAAGTCTATATGACTGTCAAAAGTAGGTACAACACATGTTTTCTCACATGTGTAATCTAGGGAGGAAAAAAGAGACTTGAAAGTAATGGGGAGGGCATATCCTGGAATGGAAAGGGTACCTGTGGGAGCAGAGAATGGTAGGGAATATGATCAAGGTACAGTAATATGCAGGTATGAGAACTTACAGTGAAGCTCACTATTCTGTGCAAGTAAGACATGCTATTTAATAAAAAAAAAAGAGTAGGTATATGGGAAGCAGAGCAAGATAAACTAGCTAGGAAGGGGGTTAGTGAGCAAACAGGCTGAATAAAATAGTAAGGCATTCTAAGTAATGGGACTACTGAAAAGGTTAAAATAGGACAGCAGCAGATGGGATGGCAGAAATGAGAAGATCCAGACTCGGGGGAAACAGGTGGTTACTATGGCAGTGTGACTTGGGGCTTTCAAATTCTGGTGCAGGATGAACCTCAGAGTTTGTGAGGAAGCAGACTCCTGGAATCCATCACCAAATGTTCTGACAGAAGACCAGGAATGGATAGAAACTTAAGGAGAAACCCAGAAATGGAGAAGGAAATGAAGGTATTCATATCTAATGCCTTTAGTTTCCCCCTCTCCCACGCCACCCAAAAGATGAAATTACCAGTGATAGAGGAGTACCAGAAAACTTCTAAGCAAACCTTGAACTCAAAATAGAAAATAATTATTTGTAAAGGGGTTAATTAGTTTTAGGCATGTTCAACATGGAACAAATGATCCAAACAGAAAACAGATTTAACTTTGAAGTTGACACAAAAGATGCCTGACCATGCGAGCAGACATGAATGATTGAGAGTTATGGATGCTGAGGTCTCTGGCTGGGCTTGAGGAGCAAGAACTAAGGCTCATGGAATGCAAGCACAGTACATAGGAGATGGAAGATAAAGTTGAAGCCAAAAACACCCCAATGATACAAATGATCCTGTGGTGGGGGACAAGTTGGGTTAGGGTACAAGACAGATGCACCTGTGGCTATTCATAGTGTCTTGTATAATCTAGGTACATTTGTGAAGTGTGATGGATATACTTTATTCTTTCAAAAAGTCAAGATAATTTGGCACTTAAGCATTGTTCTTAGGCTGTGGTGAGAGAGATACATCCAAGGACTATAGATACTAGGGCATGGTGGGGAGGTGACCAGGAGGCAGTAGGGATGGAGGTATAAGGTGTCATCATTAGAGGGCTCAGGAAGAAAGGGGCCACCTCTGACAACACCACACCCAGAGAATCCTAACAAAACTTCTCTATGTCCTCCTTGCAGCTTTGCTTTTATTATGTATTTATTTATTATTACTTTTCAACATTTGGAATGAATCTCAGAGTCTTAAGTATGCTAGGCAAGCATTCTACCATTCAGTCATAGAGTGGTTGTTTTTATTGTTATTTTTTATAGATTCTTTTATAAAAGATTAAATCTACTTATCCACCTACCCACCTTCCTTTCTTTTCATATGATGGATTAAGCCCAGGGCCTTACATATGCTAAATCTGTACCCTAACAAACAAGTACTAGACTTGATCCTTAGTACCATAAGGTATAGGGGTGTCCCTCCACTCCTTAAGTGACAGATACAAACAAAATCACACAGGACGCATGAAACCGTGAGACCAAAAGGAATTCAACATCGGCCTGGAATCCATACAGGCACCCACCATAGCTTTAACACTATAAGCTCCCCTCCCATTACAATAAAACTAATTAGTCAATAAATAATGTTTGAGGCTCTACCTCATTTGTTCAGCATTCAAGTTCAATTTACATACTAATTGTTGTATATTCGCCTTTAATGGATGCAGTATGTGAAAGTAAGTATAATAAATGAATATCCATTTTAGTGTAAAGTTACTATGTCCTCATAAAGCATAGGAAAATGGAATAACCAGTGAATCTGTTAATTTCTCCTCTGGTATAAAATAAAGGTAATGCCAGGATGAGAAGATAAATAAAAAGTATTTTGTAGTAGCAACATAATGAATGTGGTCCAATACCTCCTTGGGAAAGAAATGAGAGGGCTCTAATGGGAAGGGCAGTTAGGCTGTTCCTGCAGTATGGATCTGGCAATGCCTGCAAGATATCACTTCTCTTCCAACCTACAAGGATCTTTTCTGTTGATGTTCTGAAATGTGTTGAGCAGCCAGCATCTCCCATGATGTGGATACCACCAGAGGCACTACGGTTTGATTTTTTTTTTTTTTTTTTTTTGCTGGTATTAACAAGCATTCTTTAAATTTTGCATTGTTATTTTGAATATTATCTTTGAAATTACAAATTCTGCATTTCAGTTTGTTGTATTTGTTTGGCCCATTTTATAAAAAATATTTTGATTCCTTAGTTTAAAACTTTTATTTATTTTTTTAATAAAGTCTCATTTTTTTTATCCATATATCCTCTTGTTCAAACTCCCTTCCCCCTCCAGTCACTCTCTCTTCTCCCCATCTCCTTATCTCCTCCACAGCAAGGGCAGGAAGTCCCAAGGACCTAAGGTGGCTTAGTTCAGCATCCACTCCAGGCAAGTCTGATTTCCTCATCCCAACATCAAGACTGGGTTATGTGTTCCTCTGGAGGGAATGGGCTCCAAGGTGCCAGTCCAAGGTGCTTCAGATCACAAGCTGTTCAGTGGTTATTGTTCGCAGCTTGGGTGTGCTTTCCTTTTTATGTAAAGTCCACTAATGAGTGAGTACATCCCCTGCTTATCTTTCTGAGTTTGTGATACCTTACTCAGGTGGATATTCTCCAAATCCATCCATTTGCCTTCGAATTTTAGGATATTATTTTTCCTTATTCCTGAGTAGTACTCCATTGTATAGATGTACCACAGTTTGTTAATCCATTCTTCATCTGAGGAGCATCTAGGTTGTTTCCAGGTTCTTACTATTATGAATAATGCTGCTATGAACATAGTTGAGCTAATGCTTTTGGAGTGCAAATGTGTGTGTTTAGGGTATATGCCCAATAGTGATATTGTTGGATCTTTGGGGAGATTGATTCCCAGTTTACTGAGAAACCACCATACTGTATTCCAGAGTGGTTGAATAAGCTGACACTCCCACCAACAATGAAGCAGTGTTCCCCCCAATAACAAGAATATGGTCACACCCCCCACACCAATTTTTTAATGGGAAAGAATAAATGGCAGAATATGAGTTATGTGTAGCAGGTGTAGAATTAATAAGGTGCTAATGGGAAAACTGGATTGGAAGGAGGAAATACAAACCACCCACACAAAACTAGGAACCTGAATCATAGGACTACATGGACAGAATTACCTCCAGAGGATGTCAACGTCACCGTAAAGCTAAAGATGCTAATGAAATGCTGAAAAGTGACAGAGGAAGACATCATGGGTTTGATAATGGCACCAGAATGCAAGGGCCTGATATGCTGTTTAAGATTGCTAAATTTAAGTTAATAATGTAAAAAATGTACTATCTCCTTCTCTTCCCTTTTACTTACATTTCTACCAAAAGAAACACCTGAGGAAGATTCTCCAAAGAGTCAAATGTGAGTAACACCTGTTACTGATGTTTGTTTTCCTTTGGCTTTAAGTCTTTGGTCAAAGAAAAAGTATATCTTGTCTCACATTTGCAAACACAAGCATTTGGCAGATGCAATCACCAAAAGCTTGAGGCTACTGTCCATGAAGATCGTTCTGTGCTACTGTCCTTAAGAAAGTTCACAGCTTAGAGCATCTTCAGAGAGTTCAGTATCTGAGGAGACAGCAAAAGGCTGGGTACTAGTCTACAGAATCCTTCCCTACTCTACCCACCTCTCATGTGGTCTTGCTTCCTCCAGGAAGACCCACCCTGTTACATGGCCAGCTGTCTTCTTTCCAGCATTTTCCCAGCATCATCTATGCTAAGCTTGCCACCGTCTGACTCTCTCTTGGTAATCAATGCCTACCCCAACCTCACAAAGGGGCTCAGCTCTGACTTATCTTCCACAACATCCTGCTACAATATCTCACTTCTTGGCCTGAGCTGCCACTTGGTCCCAGTCTCATCTCCAGCCATATGCCCAGTAGAAGAGCTGACTCTGCTATATAAAACAGGACATAGGCAATAACAACATGTCAGCTTTTACACTCATGTCCTCTCTTAGCCCAAATTGGACTTTTTATTTACTTCTCCAAATATTTATTATTTTTATTTTCCTTTTCCCTTTTTCTAATCTACCCAGTTCCAAAGATAAAAACCTAGGAATCACATTGGACTGTATGTTTGGCTTTACTTATGGTGATTAAAAACCTGGGCTTGCTAAAGTCAGTTAAAGATTTACCCAGCATAGGCAGCAGTTACTAACCCTTGTTAGTAACCTTAGTAACTAACATGGAGAACACTCCATGGCAGCCAGGTCCCAGTCCAGATAATAAATGAGATAACTACCATACTTCTGGCTTAGATTGTATCCTTTCTATGTTGTCTTTGGAAAAATCTTTTGATCCCAGAACTGCCTTTCCATTTCTTTCAACTCCTACCTTATTTGGTCTTGCAGTGATATACTGTGTATTTAATAAATTTTGTGTGAAAATTAGAGGACAGAGTCAGTCACAGACTTAGGAAGGAAGGTCAGGAAGTGGTGACCCATACCTTTAATCCCAGCACTCAGGAGAGAGAGGCAGAGATCCATCTGGATCTCTGTGAGTTCAAGGCCAAACAGAGCCAAGTGGTGGTGGCACACACCTTTAATCCCAGAACTTGGGATCCATGCCTCTACTCCCAGCACTATGAACACTGAAACACAAAGTGAGATAACTGGGCAGAAAAGGATAAGTAGAAGGAGGCAGGATATCAGCTCTCCACCAGCAACAGCCCCCTCCCTTTTCTTCTAAGGTTTCAGAGGCATTTAGTCTGAGAATTGGTAGAGACAGAATTTCCCCCTTTGAGTGTGAGTAGTGGCTAGATGAGAAGCAGCTGTGGTTCTGTCTGCTCTTACAGCTTTTCTCCAATATCTGGCTCCAGGTTTTTAATATAACAGCAAGTAGAATTGATGCAATATGGTTTCTTATCATTCCTACGGACTCCTTGGCCCCAACCCATACTTCTTACTGTCCATTAACATTGGCAACTAATGTGGAAATCTGATCAGGAAATTGAACACTTTACTATTTTCTTCTAGAAAAGATGCAAAGACAGGCTTCATCCTACAATTTTCCTTGCCCCCCAAAAACAAACCAAACCCTCAACTCAGCTGCAGACTGGCTGCATCCTGCCACCAGGTGCTGTCATGCTTCCTTTTCTCATTATAGGCCTGCCCTCTCATGCTCAGGATAGATTCTCTAGGAAGTCAGCCTGCTTTATCAAAGTCCACTACCACCCTGAGCGATATATCAGAGGGCAGGGACTGCTCTGTATCCTCAGTGTGGAGCACAGTTCCTGACACAAGAGTAGATGCTCAGAAATGTTTTGGGAATGAATAATTCATTATGTTCTTGTGTTTGGGAAAACTCCTGTCAGATTTCACATACATCAACTACAGCCTCAATAAACTACTGGGAAGTGACTCCCTTTGTGGATTCCATGCAGCCTGAGACTGTTTCTTCCTTGCTGTGCTGACAACCTAACTTGAATCAGAATTACATATTATGATGGTGACAGGCACAGAGTGAGAGAAAACGACACCTAGAAAAAACAGAGAGAGAAGGACAGAGACAAAAAGATGGAAGAACAGTGAGAGGCCCAGGGAGACATGGAGAGAAAGAGATGATGCTCAGCACTATCAGGTAATCATTAGCCCAGGGCCATAGCATGACCCGAGCTCTTTGGCTACAGAGGCAGATGCATGGAAAGAGTGCTACCCTGAGAGGGTCTTGTTTACAAGGTGTTTTACAAAAAGCTCTGAAGGAAGTTATTGTAATAAAAAGATACGTCCCTCCTAACCTCATGCCATATGACCATCGCCTCTTGCCTCTTCATGATCTAAAATCTAAAACTTGTTCTGAAGATTTTGTCATCTGGCATGACCTTTACAAAAAAGTTTTGGTACTTTTTGTAAAAAGAACCAAAAGAACAGCCATAGATTTGTTTCAATTTTTTCCTACACCCCCAACAGTCTCAGGGTGGTAGTGATGGTGGCAGTGGCAGCATTGGAAGTACTGGTGGTGAGGATAGTGTTGGTAAGGCTGGCAAGATTAACTCAAAAGTGATGTCAAGAGTTAATAATAAATTTTACGCTCCAAAGAGGGGAGACAAGGAATCCTACTTTATCTCCATTATCAGAAAACACAAAATGGCCTTTGAGTATACAAGACAAGGAGCAATGACACAGAGGGCACTAAGCAGCCCAGATAAGAAGAAAAGTCAGTGCGTACCAAATGGCTCATCCCAGCAATGTTGCCCAATCCCAGGTCAAGTCCTCCCACAACAAAGTCAAATATGCTGTAGTGGAACTGAAAAGAATCTTATACCTGTGTATAAATGAAAGTACAATTAGAAAAGACACTGGAATCAATTCTCTACCTTCCACCTACCACCAGAGATAGGCTGGTGATAATGGAGCTACACTCATCAAATACATAGCTACAAAGAATAATAAATGGACATTTAAAAAGTCATCAACAAGCCATAATAATTACCATGGGGCAGTAACAGTCTAAATATTTTATATAAAAAGATTTTTCAACCATGATGTCAATATGCAATTTTTATTGTTAATAATTTGTTTCTAGGAGTACAATGGCAAAACATACAAGTAATTTCCTTAATCATATGTAAAAATAAAAACAAATAATTAACAACAAACTTGCAAAAGGACTTTTACAGACACATCTCCAAAGACACATGAATACCCAACAAGAACCTGAAAAGATATTCAGCATCATTAATCATTAGAGAAATGCAAATCAAAATTGCAATGACATTACTTCACATACTATCATGACAACAGAAAAATGTGCAATGGAGAAGAGAACTGGTAAAGTTTTATCATTAACCAGCCAATAAAAAAGTATTTAAGTACCCAGGCTTACAGTAGTGTTATTCAGTTACCACTGATAAATAAATGAGTAAACTGATGAATATAACATTGAACATTTTACACTTAAAAGGAGGAATTTTTGATATGTGCTGTAATATGTATGAACCTCAAAGGACATTATGTTAAGGGAGTCAAGACAAGTCAGAGAGTGTGTGATTTTTTCCTTGTATGGGGTACCTACAAAAGTTAAACCCTACAGAATCAAAAAGTAGATAGCCGTTTCCTGAGACTTGGGGGAAGAGGGAAAGGGAATAACTATATGGTGATTACAAAGAATCAGTTTCTCAAGATGATGGGTTCTGAAGATGGTTAACAGTTATAGGGTACTGTAAATGTGCTATTGGCAATGAATTATGAACATAAAAAATCGCTATGTGCTAAATTTTATTACATGTAGCTAATAGAATTAACATATATAAAAACAAATTACTTTATGAATATTAATTTGACTATTTAAAACTATATACATCTAAACTATATATTTTATAGTTGCATAAAAATATAACCAAGTTTATATATAATATTATATTAAATTATATTTTAAGATTAGAAGATTGGCTTAACATTTTTAAATGTAAAGGGTGGGGAGTAGAATTACTAATAGTTCAAAAGCCTGAAAACATATATAGCAATGGGCTGTGACAACTGACGTGAAGTCTAGGAAAAGGCTGACTTAATAAGCACAGACTTAGATCAGGGCTTAGTTCCTGGTCAATAACAAATCAACTGAAGATGCTAATGTTGAAGAAGAAATGATTTCCTTAGAGTCTCACTGCAAAATCTTGATATAATGCTTCAATGAGCTCATGAACTGAATCATCTCCTTCTTTAAAGGGAACTATGTGTAGGGAAAAGGTATATTCAATGTTCCTCATGAGTTATTAGCCCAAGTCTCACTAACACAGTAACTATATTATGAACAGGTAAGAATTCTTTTTTTAAATTTTTTATTTATTTTTGAATAAAGTCTCAGTTTTTAATCCATGTATCCCCTTGTTCAAACTCCCATCCCCCTCCCATCCCTCACAGTCAGTCTCTCTTCTTCCCATCTCCTTATCTCCTCCCCAGCAAGGGAAGGAGGTCCCAAGGTGGCTTAGTTCAGCATCCACTCTAGGCAAGTCCAATTTCCTCATCCTAATATCAAGGCTGGGTTAGATGCTCCTCTGGAGGGAATGGACTCCAAGATGCCAATCCAAGGTGCTTCGGATCCCAAGATAATGACATTAAAAGATGTGTTCTCAAAGAGAGCACGTGAAGGACAAAGTGGTGCCATACAAATTCAGTATAGACAAAAATGTAAAAAAGGGGGCAAAATAAAAGAGAAACAAATGTGTTCAAATGACCTAGAAAAGTTGGACTCAAATACAAAAAAATAAAAATGTGAAAAGCACAACCAACTAAATCAATTAGATTATGAGTCAGTTTTAGACAGTAAGCTCCAATATTCACAAATAGAAAATCAGAAAAAAAGATAAAGGAAGGAATTGTGGAAAACAGCTATTCAGATTTTTCAAGAATCAATACTGATACCAAAAGAACTTGGCAAATGTTCAGTGAAATAAACATAAATCTACATCAAGACGTATCACAATAAAACAGGAGGATATCAAATTTAAAGAGAAGTTCTTAAGCATTATCCCAAACAAAAGGTATTACTATGTAGAAAAAATTAAATCAATTAAGATCAGACTTCTCCAGAATATGAGCCTGAAGTAGTATCCTCAAAGTGCTAAAGCAGAATAACTGCTCTTCAAGAATTTTATATCCTGCTAAATTAGCATTAGATGATGAGAGCAAAAGAGCTGGTAAAACATGTGTTTAGCATATGGAAGACCTTGTGATGAGTCCCCAGCCTGGAGGAGGAGGAGGAGGAGGAGGAGAATGAGCAAGGCTAGAAGGAGGAAGATGAACAGATGTAGTGGTACAAAATGTAAAAGAAGGCTTGGTATATAAGAATGGCATTAGCACACATGCTTATTACTAATTAAAAAATTTAAACATCAGAGTAATCAAAGAATATTATAAAAAATTAAGCCAATATATCTGAAAATTTAATTACAATGGACATTTCCTGAGGAAGAACATACATTAATCAAACTGATATAAATAAAAAAACACCAAAAAAACCCAAACCCAACCAAACAAAAAAAATACCTTAAAATCTGGACAGTCTAAAGCCTAAAAATTTTAATTTGTAATTTGAAACTTCCACAAAGAAAACTTGGGCCACACAATTTCATGGGTAAATTTGATATGATGTTTAAGAAATACCATCACCTACAAAATACATTTTCAAAAACTATAAAAGGGAAATACTTTCACACTTGCTTCATGAAGAAAGCAGTCTGAACCCAAGAGGAACGAAACAGATGGAAAACTACAAGCCTATAACCCTTAAACAAAGACTTAGAAATCCTCAATAAATATTAGCAAATCAAATCCACAGCTACACAATGAAGGTAATATAACCAGGCTCATATATGTTTTTCAAGAACAGAGGACTGGTTTAGCATTAAAAAACTAATTGCCAGAAATACAGTAAGAGAATAAAGTCCCAAACTCATGAGACTATCTCAGAATGTATGGAAGGTGTGATATATTTTAACACTCATTAATGATAAAAATAAGGTTCTCAGCAAACTAGAAATAGAAGGAATTTTTATTTTGATAAATGTCTTAACAAAAAAACCCCATAGCAACCACTTTAAATAAATAAACATTTCAAACTTTCAAGATCAGACATATAATTAGGTTTTAATTTTACATTACCATAGTTCATTTAGTTCAATCTCCTCAATTCAATTTACTCCAATAAGACTCAAGGAACCACTCATGGTTAAATGAGTTTTTCAAAGGCTGTAAGCTAATAAATTCCCTTTTGTATTTAGATCTCGAAACCCCACACCCAACCCCCCCAGAACTTGAGAATATGTGAAACTCTTACAGTCCCTAGAGTATCTAGAAGTCCAGAACTCTGACCAACACACTTGCCCCCACAGTACCATGCTCATGGCTACATGGTTCCTGCTAACCAGTGCTGAAAGGAATAATCTGTGTAGATGTGAAACAGGACAAGTTCTATCTGGGTGCCCTTGCAGGAGGAGTGAGAAGGCGTGGAGTCTATGTCACAGACTCCAGGACACAGGTGAGAAGCAGAAACAGACTCCTTTAAAACAAACTGCAGAGTTGTAGACTTGTTTATTACAGATATGAGGCAAACCCATATGCCTCCTCCTGATTTCCCATTGGCAGCTGGAGACTCCCCTAGCTGTGTTGTCTCTCTCTCATTAGCCTTCAGCATCTTGATGATCAAGAGGCATCACCAATCACCAGATACAGAGGTGGATTCCAAGATGGCTCAGCAGAAAGTGGCTAGTGTGCACTCCTAGTCACATTACCTGGAACTGACATTTTATCCAACTAACTGGCTACATTCTCACCACACAAAGGCAGCCAGGCTCTTGGGTATCTATATGATAAGGAAGAGAAATGACCCTATATTCCTCATTAGCTATAAAAGAGCTTGAGCACTACAGGCTCTCTGCATTTTCATATTAATTTTAGAATTTGTTTTTCAACTTTCTCATCAAGTTTCTCTGGATGTCTCCTTTTAAACTGCATTCATCATATTATTTAAACTTTTAAGCAATCACACAAATCCTCTTTAGACATAAAGTGCAGCAATAGCAGGAATGACACCGTGGAGATGAAGCAAGCAGTGTCACTGTTGGGGCAAGCAGAAGGGAATGTCATTTGGAAGGCAAAGGAGTCTGAGCGAATTTCTTACATTTTTCCTCTTCAAAGAAACGTGCAGCACAAACGGAAAGGGACTGCTAGAAAGAGGAAGCAGAGCGGCTGGCTTACAGGTGTCTGTACATTGCTCTTAGAAAATCAATTGATACATATTTGTTTTAGATGTTTTATCATTTAGAAAAAGTAATAGAAGGGAATACAAAATTAGCATTTCAGCAGCAGTTAGGATGAGGTCCAAAATGCCAACTGGACTTTCCCAAAGGCAACTGCTTCATACTCACTATCCTTAGCAGTGCATCTCATATTAGAATTATATACTATGCATCTCACAAAGAAGCCCTTGAGGAAATAAATTCTTCCCTCTCACTGAGGGAACCTTTTGATTCATTATTAGCCAAGTGATAGAAAAACAATTAAGCCATTCACTATAAAATTAGTGCTTTCTTTAACCATTTTTTGAGATTACAAAATCACGCATATAAAATGTCAACATAACTACATACTTTGAAAGGCTGTGCCACAATTTAACTGAAAAGTTACTGTCATTTTTCTGTTTTAACATGGACAGCTTTTTAGTCTCACATTCTGATGAATTTAAATTCACCTTTCGTTTTCTGCACAGGGACAGGACCTGCTTCTGACTGAATCATTTGGGAGATTTGTTTGTTCTTATGAACCAAGAAGTAAAGAAATATTAAATTACATTTAGCTTCTCTACTAGTTATTCTTTTTTTCCTCTTACCTTTTTTTTTTTATTTATACATGAAAGTCTTTTTTTTCCATGTATCCCACTGTTCCCCCTACCTATCCCTCCCAGTCAGCCTTCAGGTTCCCCCTCCCCATGTCCTAACCCCCTCCCCCAAAAGGGCAAGACGTCCCAAGGTGGATGGATCAGATCAGTTCAGCCAGTTGCATCCATTCCAGGCAAGTCTGATTTCCTCATCCCAATATCAAGACTGGGTTAGGTGTTCCTCTGCAGGGAATGGACTCCAAGGTGCAGAGCCCATGCACAGGGACAGTCTGATCCCACTCCTCGAGGCTCTACATACTGCCCATGCCAATAGACAGTTGCCTACCCTTGGAGGGCCTACCTCCTTTTCTTGATGGTTCCCCAGTGGCTATTCTTGATTCAGTTGGATCCACAGAGCTCCAGCCATCCATCCCTGTGGGACTTCTCCTCATAATCCCTATTCCCTTGCTCATATAGGCTCTCCTCACCCACTCTCAGCTGGATGAGAGGCTCGGTCCAGTGCTCAGCCATGGGTCTCTCCTTTCACCTCTTTTCATTGTTGGATGTAGGTTCTGTGATGATACTTAGGGTGGTTATTCACTTGATTATAGGGGAAGTCTTGTCTAGGCACCCCCTCCACTATTGGTTGCAGACCTAAACAGGAACATCCTGTGAGTACATAAAGGTTTCCCTAGCACCTGGTGTCTTTCCAACCCCACAATGACTTCCTCTATCAAAATATCTCTCTCTCTTTTTTTCTCTCCCTCTTTGTTGCTCCTCCCATTCAACCATCTCCTTGTCTCTTGATTTGTTCCTACCTCTACTAGTTATTCTTATAGGCAAATTGTTTTAATCTAATTTGGTACCATATCATTAATATGAACTTTGAATTTTCTGCTGCAATTGACTGGTCAACATTTTTAGTTCCTTCAAAACTCTGGAAATTGCATTCGTAGGCTGAATGACCTTGAGGTTAGTATTTCAGAGCTGTTTCCTTTGGGCTAATACAGTTAATTTAGTCTAAGGCTCTAAAAGGAACCTTACTTTAAATAGAAAACATTGTTCCATATCCACATACAGCACAATAATGGTATTTCATTAGTTCTTTGAAAGTAAACAGTTCTAGACAAACTAGTCAGTTCTAGAGAAAAAGAACTTTCTGTTCAACCAGAGTTCAAAGTAGAAAAGTAAGTGAGACTTCAGGCAGAGAAAGAGAGAGAGAGGGAAGGGGAGGGAGGGATTGGTTGATTTTAGGCAGACTTATATTTTAAATAGTCTCTATCATTCTACTTCATAAATGACAATCTATTAAAAATGGGGCCATTATAAAGCTGTATCTTTTTAGATATAGTCTAATTGTATGCACCTGGTGCTGTTGACTGTACAATCCTGCAAGTGTAGGCTTACAGACAAGAGTATAGTTTACATATTAGAGAACAGCAGGTAGGCTTCTAGACCACCACAGCTAACTTGAGATGAGATGTAAGGAAAGTCATATAAAAACCCATAGAAGGCTTTTCCTGATACACACACACACATACACATAAAAAAGAAGAAGACGGAGAAGAAGAAGATAAAGAGGAGGAGGAGCAGGAGCAGAAGCAACAAAGATTTGTATATTCAGTTAAAAGCTAAAAAAAAAAAAAAAAAAAAAAAAAAAAAAAAAAAAAAAAAAAAAAAATGCACCTAGAGGTCAGTCTCACCCCTACCTGAGGAACTATAAACAGTTCCTGGTCACTAGGAAAGGGACATGCTTTCTTCAGTGGTATATGTTTCTGGCCCAGACTTTTGGGCCTAGCCTCAAGGTTCAGACCTACTTGTAGCCCCATGGAAACATACAGATGCTTACATTAATTTTATGCTGATCAGCCTAGGGCCCAGGCATATAATTTGCTAACTCCTTCATCTTAACTCAACCCATAATTCTGATCTTGTTCAGCCATGCGACTGGGTACCTTTACTCAACAGCATTTCAACTTCTTTCCTCTGCATCTCTTGGCATTTCTGCTCTGCTTTGAGATGTTCCAAGAATTTTCTTAGTCTGGTAGCCCCACCCACAGTCCTGTCTGCCTTTGGCCAATCAGCATTTTATATTAAACCAGTAGGTGAGACAATTATTTATGACGTAACAACATAATTCCACTACAGGTACAGCCACTGGAAAGTTGCTGGTACTCCTACCCAGTCTCCCTTTAAAAATCCCAATTAAACTTCCCAGTGTACCCCAAACAAACATGAAAGTAGAAAGGCCAGCTGAGAAGAGGACAGGGATCAGAAAGGGAGTGAGCAGCAAAGCACTAGGGGTGAATTAAAAAAAAGATGCATTATATACACACAGAATATAACTAGGGCATCACATGTATAAATATCATGTGTTGCAATCTACGCTACAAAAAAATCATTGGAGATAATACTGAGGTGTGCACGTGGGTGGGTATACAGCCATGTTCATGCACATATGTATTTTAAAGAGCCTTATGGCACTTAATAAGCAACCATTTGTAATTCTAGTTCCAGAGGATATGGTTCCCTCTTCTGGATTCTAAGAGCACTGTACACAGTGTTCAGACATATATGTAGGCAAAAACCTTCATACATATTAAATAAAATAAACCTTTTGAACAAAAGGGTCTGGGTTGAAATAGAATGTGTGTCCTAACCAAAGCCTGGAGACTGGGAAGAACGGGTACAGTGCTGGGTTAAGGATCTGGACTCCATTTGAGGATGGGGAGCATGATGGGGCCTTAGGGAAGAGAGGGAGGACTTCTCAGGCGAAGCTGGAGCACAGGGTATAAGCAGCTGTGTACACCCAAGCTTGGCTTAAATTTCTGGCTCTCTCACAGAGTAGGAGAGTTACTCTGGTTAGGTTTACTTGATGGTACCAAGACTCACTTTATGTCAATAAAATATATTCATAATATCCATTTAATTCACTGGGTGAATCAACACTGTAAATCGGTAGAGTACTAATTCATGGTTTGCACACAACATTCAACAAGTGCCAAGTGCTACAAGGTTTTAATATGGTCTCACTTGGTGAGATGGCTCAGTAGGTGAAGATGATTATAATAACCCAAGTCGGACATCCTGAGTCGGAACACAAGAACCCACAGTAAGAAGTAACTCTCAGAAGTTGTCCTCTGGACTCCAACTACACAGTATAGCAAATATCACCCCGCACACTAACATATTATTACATATTATCACACACAGAGAAATCCTATATTGAATTATGTCTACCCAACAGTATAAATAAATAAGGGGAATGAGCTAATACACAATACTCCATTAAGAAACCTCTAGTCCCCTGATAACACAGAACCCACTGCTGATGATTGCTGCCATTGGAAGGCACAGACCAACTGAGTTTTTCCCTTGGTGACTAGGCATAGCTAACTTCTGAGCTGATACAAGAAACCTTCACAGCTGCCATTTCTGATGCCCAAATACCAAATTCTTTGTTTATTCCACTTCTTCTTTAAAATTCCTATTTCATCATGTCCAGTTGATATTTATTCTGATTTCAATATCAACATCTCTTCACTCTAAGCATAAAGATGAGGAGATGCAAAGCGTGAAGGAAGAGGGAAGAACAGAGGGAAAAAGGAACCAGGTAGCTCATCAAAACTTAAGTGTAAAAGTAACTACAATTCTTAAAAACCTTAAAAAATTTAGGGTAAGAACAAAGGTTTATAGATCTGCTTATGGAAGGGTAATGTTAAGTTTGCAAGGAAAGTGCACCAGAGGAGAAAGGCCGAACCCTAGGCAGAGGGTTTGGCCCCATTGAATAGATAAGGCTTCTGCTGCCAACCAGAGAGTGTAGCTTGTGGACCAGTGGCACCAGCAACAACAGGCAGGTAATAAGAAATGCACACTCTCAGTTCCCACGTGGAAGCAATGAATCAGGGCCCAAGGGTGACTCATCTGTACAGTAATGTTTGAGAATTATTAATATATGTGGTTTTCTGTGATTAGATTAAAAAAGGAGGTTAATAAACCTGATAGTTTATATATTTACATATGTGAAATACACTCTGAATATGAATAATCCATCTATAAATTTTAAGTCAATTAAGCTTTTAAAAAAATAGCCCCCAGAAATCCCGACTGAGTAATACACTGTACTGAGGCTAATACTGGAATGGGCTCATTTCCTCATGTATACATTGGGGAATACGAGTATTTAATTCAGGGGGGTTTTGAGAAGGTTAAGTTAAACTTTCTCAGTAATGTCACAGAGCAAGGTCAAAGGGACCATCACCCAGGTTTAGAAATAGCATAGTATGTAGTCAATGAAGGCAGCCTGCAAAGACCCCTCATCTGGCAGAAAAGGAAATAGTCACTATTACTAAATAATTGGTAAGTTACTATGGACAGACATGTGATTAACGGCATTTAAGCAAGCTATGTAAATAAAATGCATGATATATTAATACTCTGTGTAGGGCTAAATATTGAACTCACAGTTGTAGATTGTTTCAAAAATTGTAAAGGACATATAAAGCTGATTTACTGTGCATTCAATTTAGGGCATTAGGGCATGCACTCAGATGGATGCACAACAGGCCCTGCAGCAAGGGGCAGAAAGCTCTCGTGCAGAACAAGAGGACTCTTGCATGACAAAGTGGCCATACTGCTTGTCCACTGACCTCAAGTATTATCGAGGTGGGCTAAAGAGAGCTGTCATAGGCAGTCTTTGATCAAAGTATGCATGCTGAAGACCAAAAATTAAAATGACATAACTCAAGCTTCCTACTTACTAGATCTAAGAAATGGCTCTCAAGGTATTGGAAAAGTCTCCTAGATAAGGCCCCAGGGTGCTCTAAATCTTAGTCTGCCCTAGCAGCTAGAGCATCCTTACAGCTAGGAGTGCCCAAAGGAAGATAAAAAGACAAATCTCTGTCTCCACACAATAGGATTCTGAACAGGGAAGTTGTAAGCCAAAGATCCCAACTGCAGAAGGCTTTCTTCAACATTTCTACTCCTCTTGTTGGAGCAAGAGTATTCCCTGGGATTACTGACAGCTGCTTCTGTGACAAGAGGTTCTTAGTAACTAACTTCTTATGAGCATAAATATGATGGCTCTATAAAAACAGTATAAAAAAGTGTCATTAACAAAATTAACAGAGTGATGGCAAGCAACTTTATGTAAACAGAGTGGCAAGCAAAATATGCTCCCTAAAGACATTGATAACCCCGGAAGCTGTGAATATGTGCCTGTGCCTTTCCAAAGGCAACCAAGAAAAGTAGGTCTGGACAGGCTGTGCATAGTGGTGTGTACTTTGAACCTTACCATTTGGAAGGCAAAGCACATTGATACTGGAATCTTTGAGAACATCCTCTTCTACCCTGCCATTTCAAAGTAAGCCAGGGTTAAGGTTAGGGTTAGACTGAGAGTATCAAAACAAACAAACAAATAAACAAACACCAGATAAAAGTATTCTGAACTGTATTGCTAGCACCATGGAAATCAGGATTTCCTAAAGAGAAGGCAAAATAAGAAAAGTTGACAAGATTTCAGGGGGTAAAAAATCCATGTGGTATGCAATGTCTAGAGAGGTAACAAAAGCACATCCTGGAACACTCTAAGAAATCGCACCTACTGCCACCTTGACTTTGGACAACCCCCTACATAAATGAAAGGATAGCACTCCATATCATTTTAAACCTCCGACTTTGTAGTCATGTGTCAAAGTAACAATAAAAACTGATATATACTTTGGTTTCTTGAAGCACAGTAATAACGAATACCTTAAAGCATAGAAGTGGTCTTGAGATTAGTTACTGGGTGAAGAAATTAAGGGGCATGGTAGGGGCGTCCATGGTAGGGAAGGGAAGTGGGGGTGGGTGGATGGAGAGAACACAGTGGTAAAAAGCAGAAAAGAAGACTCATCTTAACAAGGACTGAACGGGGTTAGGAGTAGGTGAGCGGAGGAGAGGGATACAGGGAGGGATAACAGGTGCCAAAGACCTTCTTGTTGTGGATATTAGTATAAGATGTGTCATATATATTCACTTATGCTGGGGCATATTCATTAATGATGCAAAGATGTATGCCATTCTTTTATGGTGCGACTCTGTAAAACTGTGTTACTTTGCCTGTCCAAAACATCTAATAAAGAGCCAAATGGCCAATAGCTAGGCAGGAGAAACAGGCAGGCCTTCCAGGCAGAGAGAATAAACAGGAGGAGAAATCTAGGCTGAAAAGAGGAGTGAGGGGCCAGAAAGGGAGGGAGGAAGATACTAGGGGCCAACACTAATTGGACTGTTTTATTTTATTTATATTTTATTTTATTTTTTTAATGATTACCCAAAGTTGGATGAGTACAGAATGAATGGTGGACCTGGGAGGAATTGGGAGAGCAGGTGAATATGATCAAAACATAAAAAATTTTTAAAGAATGATAAAAACATGTATTAAATCTACTTAAAAGAAAGAGTTTATTTTGGTTAAAAGACCCAGGGGATAAAGCTCACTGTGGCAGGGAAGAAACAGCAGAAGAAATAAGAGACAGATGGCCATAATCAGCAAGTACATAGTCAGTGAGGGCAGAGTATGGAGAAGAGTTCCTTCTTCTAATTCAGGCATGGCTACAGCTCTTTGAATGACACTGTCTACATGTAGGGTGGGGTTTCTAATCTTGACCTATGTATTAGTTAGGGTTTCCATTGCTGTGAACAGACACCACCATAACCACAGTGACTCTTATAAAGGAAAACATTTAATTCAGGCTGGATTAGAATTTCAGAGACTTAGTGTATTATCTTCACGGCAGCATGTAAGCAGACATGGTGCTGGAGAGGAGCTCAGAGTTCTATATATCTATATAGTTCTATATCCTGATCTGCAGAAAGCAGAAGCAACTGTGTCATTGGGTGTGGCTTGAGCATACAGGAGACCACAAAGCCTGGCCCCATAGTGACACACTGCCTGCAATAGGGCCATGCCTCCTAATAGTGCCACTGCCTATAAACCAAATACTTAAAACACATGAGTCTATGAAGGACATAGCTATTCAAACCACCACAATTTGAAAAAAAATGCCCACAGTTTTGTTTCTATGCTGACTTTAAAACTCACCAAGTCGACAGGCAAGATTATCACCCTGATTTTTAAAATAGTATTTTAAAATTCAACAGTTTTCAAGTAGAAGATCCTCCTATATTTTGATGACCATTTTTATCAACATTTTTATAATCAGCCTACCTGAAACTTGACCCTCTGATTGATGTCTGACAGGTGGAACTGCTTCAGGAAGCGCTCGTCCTCACTCCAGAAGAGGCGGATGTCAGGGATATCATAGAGGATCATAGCCAGTCTTTCTAACCCCAGGCCAAAAGCCCAGCCAATTCGATCTTGAGCACCAGCTGTGATTAGGAACAAAGCAAAACGTCTGTTTAGGAAAGCATCAAGATCCCACAGATGCCTAGTGTGTCTGATGAAGCCTGACAATGCCTCTTAGTGAAAGGGCTGAAGAATACTATGAACTGATCAAAGATAATGCTCAATCTTGTCTTTCTTTCATTCTACAATTACATCCCCAGAAGCGCTCTGGAATCATACCAGCTTGTAGTGGGATTATGATGTTACATTGTAAATAATTATCCTGCCTGCTGGTTTAATAAAAATGCTGATTGGCTGAAGGCAGACAGGAAGTGTGGGTGGAACTACCAGACTGTGAAAACTCTGGGAACAGGGAGAACAGAGCACAGATGCCAGAGAGACACCACAGAGATACCATAATAAGACGTCAGCTGATGCAGAGGAAAGAAGTTGAAATGCTGCTCTGAGAAAAGGTACGGAGCCACGTGACTAAACAAGATAAGAATCATGGGTTAGTTTAAAAGCAAGAGCTAGCTAGCAATATGCCAGAGTCATAGTTGATCAACATAAAATTAATATAAGCATCTGTGTATTTCTGTGGGGCTGTGGGTCTTTGGGTCTGGAACTCAGGCCAGACAGGCCAGAAACTTATTACTACACCAGCTAGGGGGTGTCTTTAGCCTCTCTATAAAGATCAAGGGGAAGGTTTATTCATCCACATGTTTCTCCTCCTTTCCCTTCCTAAATGGCTTGCCATACAGAGTTAACTCTCCAAAATGTGCCACAGCAGACAACTTACAATCAGAAAACACTATCAGGCCTTTAAGAAGTAGCCACATGCCCTTGTCCCTAAACCAGAAGCTATCAGCAACTGATAACCACTTGCAAATAAAATTTAATTTCCTCCAATGGAGTCTAGCAGGAGAAACAAATTATTCTTTTTTGAAAATTAGGTAATGTATTTATTTATTTGACATTCTGGCTGCAGTTCCCCTCCCTCCACTTCCTCTAGTCCCTCCTCCCCATTTCCCCTCTGTCCCCTCCATTTCTGTTCAGGAAAGGGTAGGCTTCTCATGGATCAACAGAACATGGTATATTAAACTGCAATACGACTAAGTACCTCCCCTTGTATTAAGACTGGGTAAGGCAATTCAGTATGAGGAGTAGGGTCTCACAGGTCAGCAAAAGAGTCAGAGACAGCCTCCCCAGCTTTCACTGTTAAAGGGTACCACAAGTAGATCAAGCTATACAACTGGAAAATATATGCAGAGGGCCTAGGTGAGTCCCATGCAGGCTCCCTGGTTACTGATTCAGTCTCTGTGAGACCCTATGTGACGAGGTTAGTTGGTTGATTCTGTACTCACTCAAATTCTGAATGTATCATTAATCAAGTTAAAAACAAATACATGCTAAAGTTATTGGTATTCCATTAAAGATATACTTTTTTTTCATAAAGGTTGCATTGCAGTTTATTGAATTATTATACCCTGTATGTTTAGAAACAAATTATTCTTAAAGGTAGACTGCATACCAAGCAGTAGATGGCACAGAAAATTAACTCAATGGCATCTTTGTAGGATCCTTGTTTCATGTCATATTAAGGCCTTCAATCTTTCTCTCCCCCCCCCAATAGACATTCATTGAATATATCTTATGGCTTCTAGTGTAGTGTTTTTATGGCATTCTGGAGTGTACGAATGAGTGGGTCTCTGCATCTCTACCTGTTTCTTGTGCCTTGCCTTGGGCTCTCTTCCTGCTTGTCTGTACTGTCCTATTCTGATGTTTGTTTTGTTTTATCATGACATTATTATGTCATACTATAGTATAAGCCCTTAGAAGACTGTTTTCTAATGAGATCCAGAAAGAGGGGGGGTTTCCATGAGATGGAGAGGAACTGAGAAGAAGAAGAAGAGAGAGTGGGGAACTGTAAATAGGATGTATTATATGAAAAAGTCAATAAAAACTTTACCTTTAAAAAAATACATGTTAAACCTACATAAGCCATCTCAAGAATGTGGGAGAGCAAGCAAGCACCTGGGAAATGTGTATCCAACAATATTTATTCCAAAGGTAAAGTGTCCTGTTCAGATTATGACACAGCCATAAATTTTAGGGCTGTATTTCACATATATGAGACCGAATAAGAAATGATAGAAAGTGCTCTGTGGAGGAAGGAAGGCATGGGAGTCTGTCATCCAGCTGGAAACGCTTAAAGATGAAAAGGCTCCCTGCACTCAGAGGTGGCCCCAAGACCCCTTCCTCGAAAAGAAGTCCTCCCTGAGTGTGGTGAGGACCCACAAAGGATAAGATTTCATGTCTGTGATTAGTCCATTTTATTTAAGACTCCATTTTCACAGAGTAGAGAGAATGGACTTTATTGACTATAAGCAGCCCAATGGCCTTTGGAAACCTCGAGGATCTCAATAGGAAATAAGAACCTTACTCCTATAGCACTAGGGAACAAATTACCCCAATATGCTGGTGGGCTGAGAGGAGGGCTTGGGAACTCCTGATGAGCTTTCTGCAAATGCCTGTTACAACATTAGTCTCATCATTGTTCTGGCCAAAAGGCTTGGTTGAAGGGCTAGAGAGATGTCTCAGTGGTTCACAGCATGTACTGATCTTTCAGAGAACTGTATTTTAATTCCCAGCACCCACATCAGGCAACTCACTATACCTAAATGCCAACATTAAGGTAATGTAACATATATGAGGGTTATATGTTAACCGTAACCCTAGCCTCCCCTGACGTTTGTAATCACCTCTCCTCCCATGCACACAGACACATACACTGACTTCAAAAAATATAAAAGCTTGCTTAGGACAATCATCATGGAAGGTTTCATTCAAGAAAGAGGATAATTTTCTGAGCTGTAAGAAATTTCATCTTTAAAACACTTTCTTTTGGTTCCATCTAGACTTATATCTCAAATACCCTCAGCACTACACATTGCTCATTAAATTATTAAGGTGATGCCAGGAATGCTTGTTAGGAATGCTGGTTACCAAACCCAGTCTTCTACAGGAGGGTTCAGGAAATAAATCAATCTCATGTCTAAGAAAATTCCTGTGAGGCTTATGAACAGAAAAGGCTTCCTCCAGAACAAATGGGCTGTTTTTAACTTTGAGGATGTCATGAATTACATAACTTGTTATAATAATTTACTTTTTAAATTTCAGACCTATGAAAATATACAGTCAAACATGTACATCCATTCACTTAACAACTGAAAAGTTACCTGGGTTTTAAGTTTATGTGATTCCTACCCCAGTTTTATTTTCAAATCCTGAATCCATGTTACTCTGGCTATTTCAACTATTTATTTTACCTTTTTCTATATATTTTAGAAGGTGCCTCAAATTATTTGTGAAAGAGAGCAAGCAATAAATAAACAACACTGAAAACCACTGTGAACTCAAGAGGTGGGGACACTCTTCGACTCTCTGGCATATGTAACTGTAACAAATTAACAAGTGTTCAAGGACAGACAGCTTACAGTACGCTCCTCCTCTCCATTCTAGAACCACAGACTACAGGGGGCCAGAGTCACCAGAAGACAGAACTCAATGCAAACGAGAGCATCCTTACAACAGAATCCCTGTGATGAGAGGCACCCAGGCAGTCTAATGAATGACTAAACATTCTATGAAGGAAAGCACATTTTTATTTTTGCTGAACATCTTAATAAGTAGGTCAGCCACTGCACAAGAGAAAAAAATGTGTGAGAGTCCAGAGAAGAGAAAGTTAAGAAAAGAAAGGAAGAGTAGGCGGTAGGCAATAAAAAAAGAAGACAGTAAGATATGATCCTGTGAAAGTAGAAAAACAAAATTCCTCTACAATTCTTTATCAATGGCCTATTTAACCTTTGGAAGACAGAATAAAATCTTCAATAGGAATATAATTTAGGTCTAAAGATATTGCTTAGTGGGGTGTGTGCTGACTTTCCAGTGACTCTGAATTCAGACATCAGTACCCACACCCAGCATCTCACAGCATGTATAACTACAGCACCAGGAGATTTAGTTCCCTCTTCTGCCCTCTAAGGGCACCTTTACTCACATGGACCAGGCAGCCATGCAGTCACATGCAGACACACAAATAAAAATAAATCCTTCAAACACCATAATTACTAAAGCTTTCTTGGTCTCTTTTTATAGTTTTGCATTCTTAGCCCTTGCCATGCTAACAAATAGCAGCATGCATTCTTGGCTCTTATAAAAAAGTAAAGCAATTCCCAGAAGACAATTTCTTCGGCAGTTATAACATGTGAGTAAAAGTTCATTAAAACTAAAGATAATAGAGTTTTTAAGTAAAGTAAAATTTCAGAGGAGCATGCTAGAAAAAAGCACACACAGACCAAGATCCCTTATGAACACAGATGCATAAATCCTCAGCAAATTACTAGCAAACTAAATTCAGCACCATATAAAAAGGATTATACACTATGATCAAAGGGGATTTGTGCAGGAATGTATGCAAGGGTAATTCAAAATATAAGACCCAATGAAAGGAATAGAGGAAGCTAGAAAAAAAAATAGAGGGAAAACACACACTATTATCATAATTAATGCCAAAAAGCACTTGATAAAATGCAATACTCTTACATGATTAAATAAATTTTCAATAATTATAACACAATGGAATTTCATCCACATGAAAAAGATTGTGTATGAATAACTCGAGCCTAACATCATATTGAGTGGTGAAGAACAGACAAGGATGTTAGTTACCACAGTTCTATTCACACAGTACTGACAGTTCTAAGCAGAAAGATTAGGTAAGAACAAGAGAAAAAGATACTCATTTGGAAATTACAAAATATAAGTATTTCTACTTATAGATGATACAATTTTCTGTGTAGAAAACTTTAATGAGTCCATGAAAAAATACGAACTTACAAATTCATCAAAGTTGAGTAATACATAACCAAAACTGCAAAAATAATATATAATCAAACTGCAAAACTCAATTGCATGTCCAAATATCAATAATGAACAATTTGAATTTTAAAAAGAGTTTTACTTATAAGAGCATCAGGAAGAACAAGGTAGTTAGAGCTTGGCAAAGAACTGCCTTTACCTGCTGGGGCTGGGCCATCTTGTCTGCTTCCTGCATACCACTGTATTCAAAGGCTACAACAGGTGACATACTCACAGAAGTGACTTGAAAAAAAATGTTTTAAAGACAAAGTCTCTCATTGACCAGGCTTGCCTAAAACTACAAAGCCAAGGGGTGTTTATAAACTCCTAGTCTTTCTGTTCCTGTAAAGGGCTTGTTCATTTACTTATTATTAAAGACAGGTCATATTGCTGAGTCCCAGCAGTTGGAGTCACACAGAAACCCCTCCCCACGGCTGACCAGACAGGCTTTGGGATGCTGGCATGAGTACAAGTTCCCCTTCTGCTTTACCTTCTTCCCCAGCAACTGGGCTGTGGAAAGCTAATCAGCCCTGTTCCTTTTAACATGGCCAAGAGCTAAAAAAAAAAAATTTAAATTATTACATATTAAAATAAGTTTTTGCAGTACATTCAGTATATATTTACTTTTTGTCAAAAGGGTTTAAAATCTGGGAAATCGTTAACTTCAGGGAACATGTACCCTAGACAACTGTCACACAAAACACTAAAACAACCTATCAATTACTATTGCATACATTCATGGAATGTCACCAATTCTACCATATTTCACCCATACTGTCTTGATTATTTTGCCTCACAATGAAGGCATGAAAAGAACAAAATTGGTATCTAAAATTTATCAGTGCTGGAACCCAAATTGATGGACAGCTTAAATACATATCCAGTGGTTGGTTCCCCAGATTCATGTTGAAACATTAATGTAGAGGGGTTGTCTAAGGTTTTAGAAAACACCTGAGAGCTACATTCTATCTGTGAGCCTCTATTTTGGAAGTGCTTGCTTCCAGACATAAACTTCGTCACAGTTCATGAAAGCTGGCTAAACGGATTACAAAAGAAGCTTCTCAGATGTACCAGGAGACTTCTATTGCTGGGTTTGGCTACTGCAAAAATGGGCCTTATGCTGGACCTGACCTGATTATACACACAGAACTCATCTTGGGTGAGCTAACAGAACTAGTGCTTAGCAATGGCACTGGGTAGAAAGTTTTTGCCTCCTTGGATCATTAATTACAACAACGGTCACAGGAACACCAAAGAAGCACGTTGCCCAGAGAAGCACTGTGCACACAGAGGCAGGAATAGGAAGGCCTATGCAGCAACATCAATTTTGATTTCTCCTCTTCCTACCTAGGATGTGGTTCTTGTCCTTTCAACTACACTTCTTCAACTGTCCCTCGGGACAAGCCACTGGATGACGGACTTCTCCAGCTGAGCCTCAAGATCAATCTCTTGCCTAAAAAGTTTCTCTAGCTGTTTATACCTTTGGCCCCACATACTTCTGTCAATAAGTCCTTCATATGATCCAAAGGCAGACTTCTCTGTAGAAGTTTTTCATGGTCTGAAACAGACTATGGACTGACCCTGAAAAGAACATTCCTTCGTACACTCTGAACCGTGCACACAAACAACATCATCTACCCCACAGAATTCACTTTAGCCCAGACCCTTTCTTCAGTGGGTCCAGGATTTGGCTTTCTGTACCTAAAGAAACGTAAGTTTCTGGAGCTCATACCAAACAATAGTACATAAAGTGATTGCCAGAGAGACTCCTTCTACAGGCATCCTCAATTTCTCCATGGGGCTTAGAACACAGAAGTTTTCACACCTTTGATCCTTTAGAATTCAATCCAGGTACCTTCCCAGCTGCTAGCCAGCTCTGTACAATTTGGATAGTGGCGTTCCAACCCCAGAGAATATATACTTCCTCTCCAAGAGCTCCTCTAGGAAAGACATGGCAATGGGCAGAGAGAAACAGAAATCTACAGTGACACTCACAGACTAGAGTTTTCCCTGCGTAAAGGACCCTTCAGAGCTCCCCCTCTCCTCACCATATTAGCTACTGTCACCTGAGAGAACAGTGTCTAGAATACGCCAGCCAGCAAATGGCAGCAAGCTAGTGGCTGGACACCAGGGTACTGAGAAGAGCTCAGGTAAGGGCTTAGCCTGGTCCCCACAAAAAAGCCCTGAAACTTCACATTAAAGCTGTCTTTGAAAGAAAAAATGATGAGTTATGTGACATACCCCAACATTAGCCATGGTTTTGCTTTTTGTTGAAAGATATATAAAAACCTTAGATGATGAGCAACAGGGAGAGAAATATAAAAAGGTATTTGGATATGGAGAGAAAGGGCAATTTCAATGAACAGGCTTCTGGATACTTTCCCCAATGACAGCTAGTAACAGCTTTGAGATTTTATCTGTGTATCTGATTGCCTTCTCCAAAGTCAAAGTATCATTCCTTAGTAGGAGATGTGCAGGTCTTAATGACACTAAACATGGACCTTTGAGTAATAATAATATTATGAACTTTGTGTATGTATGTGCGTGCGTGGGTGCGTGGGTGCGTGCGTGCGTGCGTGCGTGCGTGCGTGTGTGTGTGTGTGTGTGTGTGTGTGTGTGTGTGTGTGTAAGAGAGGTTGGGGGGAAGAAGAAGAAACCAATCAAAGAATATTATAGTGATTTATCACAAAAGTATTAAGACTAATAAATTAATAAATATACCAGTGGGAACTCCTGATAGAAAAAGAAGTATCAAGGACACCCTAAAAGGACAGCTGTGGACTTTAACTATTTTCTTTAATATGCACCACAACATAAAGCAGCATGGGAATAATGAGGGCTCCTTTTCCTATGGAGTGAAATGGTATTATTATCTCAATCAGGAAAGACGTTAACACTGCCATGACTAGTAACAAACTTCCATAAGGAAGCGGACACACAAGCTCAGGTATCCATCATGTGATCAATGAGAAGGCACAAGAAACCCGATGGGATCAACAAGAAAGAGATATTAGTTAGAAGTTGTAGTAAAAGAATCCCAATATCACAAACTGTTATCACCCCACAATAGACAGAAGGACAGCAAAGGGGCTCAGAACCTAGGCACTATAGTCTGAGAACCAGAAACAATGTTTTTGGTTACAGTTTCACAGAGTTCACATGCAACATTCATTCTACTGAGGCACACTAAAGTATATAATCTATGGAAATGCAAACATACACTACAAAGATAGACATGTACCTTAACTTCACTCAGCAAAAAGCAGGTAGCAGTAGTCATATCAGCCACCTTTGTGTATATTCCATTCACTGGTAGATCTACATGATATATTTGATTCATATTCAATGATAATAATACAAATGTATTTTGACACTTATTAACACATTGGTACATATGCACTCTATACTATAATAACTACTTAAATCATCTGAGATTGGCTGAACGCAGCCTGTTCCTTCAGCCCTTGACATTTGCTGTATATTTTTAAGCAAGAGATGAAGATTTCATATTGCAAAACACTCTCATCTAATTTGAAATTTTCATTTCATTTTTGTGTCTCATTTTTGTGTCTCAGTCACTATCCCAGAGCATTTTCCCCTTTCATTTGAGGACTCTACATTATCCTCACTAAGCATGCAAAGCCTCTGTTCATTCCTAGCTTTCCCTTGTTCTACATGATATTGACATGACATGAGAACCCAAGGCCAGTTGCTCTGCAAAGTATCCTGAACGTGGGACTTTCTGGTCTTTTTAAAAGTGGATTCAGGTTCTGGAATCTAGCTGAAATTTACAAGTGCCATTTCTCCTTCTCCAACCATCATGCTGAGACTCAGTGCCCAGCCCCTAGGCTGTTGTTGCTAGCACTTATTTATCTGCATTAAAAATGAAAAAAAATCACTGTAACAACTTTGTGGTTCATTGAGTTGCAGATCTTTAGTTCCTCACAGCACATAAGCCCATGTGCTCAGCTGGACTCACATGGCTGCAGTGGCTGTCCACTGCTGGGGTACTCTGGTCTTTCCCATCACCCAGTAGCCAGTGTGGCTGGATGCACAAATAGTTGCAGGGTTCCACTTGCATCAAGAGTGTAAGTTTTGATATGCAAACACTTTGCAAGTGGTTTTTGCTGTTGATCTGACTGACTAAAGTCATGGGCCAAGCCACAGATAGGAGTAGAAAAAACTATCAGCTCATTCATTGAAGCATGTGAGAGGACAAGCTAGAGTATCTTAACATTAAAGTATATGTAGATGTTTTATGGCAATATTCATTTATTCTTTCAGTATATATTTATTATAACTTATTTTTGTAAAACAAACAAACAATGTGATAGATGCTTTCTGATTAGTAATACCAAATAAGAAAAAAGAAGAAACAATTACTTGGTATGATAAATCAGAAAACAAGATCTTATTAAATCTCATATCATTATACAAAGTGACTGTTATCAGCTCTATTTATTAATAGAGGAGAAAGCCAAGGTTTAAAGAGCTTAACTAATTTGCTCAAGGTTGTACAACTATCTGGAAATGCTTTTGGTTGTAAGAGTCGAAAATCCAAATAAAAAGACATAGACTCTTGACATCTACAAGGATTCTAATGGTGGTCATTCCCTGGTTTGGTAAAACAGCTCTAGGGTGTCAAGGATGACCCTTGCTCCTTTTTTTCTTCCTGTCCTGCTCTCAAAAATGGCTTTCATAAGTATTGCTATAATAATTATCTGGTGCTATACAGAGAAAGAAAGCTTTCCTTATATGCCTTACGTCTTAAAGCCACCCCCTGAGCTAGCTTGCTTGGCCACTGAGTTTTAAAAGGTGAAAAAGAACACAGCTGCCTGGCTGCTCTAAGTCTAAAGTGGAAATGTCTCTAAGGAGACTGGCACTGGCGTTAGTTGTCCAACAGTTAGTAAGTGCCAGATCTCGGATGTGAATCCAGGAGCATGGAGCTTGAGAGCTCATGTCCCTCAGGGACACATACATTCAAAGCAAAGAGACAAAGAGCCCTACGTTCTGTGAGTGCTAAAAATGAGGTTCTTTGGAGCTGCAGAGGAAGAAGGAGTTACCTTAAAATAGGCTGAACAAGTCTGTTTGGAAAAGGACATCAGAAATGTTCTTAAGTGACTGCAGGGTGAAGGGAAGATTGCCATTGAGAAACAAAATGAAGACCGACAGATGAAGGCAGAGACACGGCATTGGGCCAAGCTGACCAAAACGGACAGAGCACAGTGAAGGAAAATCCCGAGCTTTAAAAACATGGGAGAATAGCACACATGATGCCTCTCTCAGCATTTAGTAAGAATTACAAGCTAAATATAGTGAATTTTAAGTCACCAAACAAGAGCTCATATCCCACCTCTTAATGCCTCCCTCAGACTATCCCAAAATACAGTGCTTACATTTTTAGCCTATTTCCTTCAAATATCATTGTAAAATCCTAGATTTCAAGAGGATTAAATGTTTTTAAAGAAACATGTTGCAAACAAGTTATCTTACAGCAAAAGTTAGTCTCCTCATAGTTTAATAGCTCTGTTTAACCACTTTATAGTTTAATACTAAAATAATATTCCCCACATTTTAGATAGAAATTATAATTTATTTACTGTTTGCTTGTTTGTTTGTGGCCAGGGTCTCACTAAGTAGCCCAAGTCTTGCTTCTTGCCTTTCCCACTAACTGCTGGGAATGCAGGATTGTGCTACCACCTGACTTGAAATTAAGGGTGGCGATTTGTTGTTGTTTTGTTTTGAGACAGGCTCTCATGCAGCCCATGCTGGCCTTAAATTGTGCAGCTAAGGATGATCTTAAATTTTTTGATACTTCTATTTCTAGCTTCCCAGGACTGAGATTATAGTACTGGACCAACATGCATGGTGTTATGTGACTCCAGGAACCAAACCCAGGGTCTCAAGCATACTAGGCAAGCAGTGTAGCAGCTACCATGGATGCCCAGCCCCTTTGCTTGTTTTGAGATAGCTCAGGCTATCCTGAACTATGTAATCCAAGTTCATCCCTGATTCCCAGCAACTAATCTGCCTCAGCCAAGTGTTGGGATTACAGGAATGAAGTATCAACAACAACCAGAGCATTTCTCATGTTATTTTATGTATTGTGTTTTGTTTTAAATTGCTTAAACTGAATACAGATATTTAAGTAATTATACACACACACACACACACACACACACATACACATACACACACTTCCAACTTTGTAGGTGACCCCGAAAAAACTAGGTAATACTTAAAGTGCATTAAGATGATCACTAATTTTCATTTCCAACTAAATGTGGAATCTTTATATGCTGCTTTTAACAGGGTGAGTTACACTCATGAAAGGTGCTTGAGAAAACATCCAAAAGCTGCTGTGCACACTTGCCAGTGTTGGGAAATGCTTCTGCTCACATCAAATGCACCACTAGATGTCTTTATTGACAGGAGTTACCAAAACAAGGCCACAAGCAGACAACAAAGCAGAAGCAGTGAGTTTACTATATTCTAAGAAATATTTCAAAACAACAGAGCAGAAATGAAAGGGCATTCAGAAAATTCCCTGAGCACAAGTTACCAGGACACTTTGATTCTAGGAGCCCTGTGCTGGACAGCAGGGTGCACAGTCAGTCTTTCTAGAGACAACAGCCACTTACTGCTCGGCTGACACCTACCACAAGCATCAAGTCCCACTCGAGAGAGTCACCTGATCCGGCCTATTGCTGACCAACAAAGATAAGTCCAGGAGCTTCCATGTATAAAATACAATACATTGGCCTGAATAGAAAACATATACACTTAAAGTATCTATCATCCGTAGTAAAAAAATTTCTGACCCTCACAGCCCAAGGTTGGGACCCGCAGACCCACATTCCCACAGAAACACACACAGGTTTATATTAATTACAAAGTGTTGGCCCTATGGCTCAGGCTTATTGCTAGCTAGGTTTTGCATCTTAATCCATTTCTATGAATCTATGTCTTGGCAGGTGGCCCGTGGCTTACCTGAATTCCTTTACATATTTCTTCTTGGGCAGTTGGATTGCATCTCTCCTGACTCACTCTCCTTCCCCTGTATCTATGCTTGGGTTTCCTTCCTGCTTCTAAGCTGCTCTGCCATAGGACAAAACTATTCCTTTATTGTCCAGTGGTATTCCCAGCATAAACAAAGACATCCCTTATCAATCATCTATTTATCCGTCCAACTAATGTGTGTGTGAACATGTGTATCAACACCCACATACTCACATATGGGCAGGTTATATATACATATGTAACTCATACACACATCATGTACATATTAAGAAAAATGGCCTATACCTTTGTGGGTGTGGAAGACATGAAAACATACTAATGTCCCTTTCAAACATTTTAATACAAAGCTAGAATCCCTAAGGTATTAAATCAGATGCCTTATCTCTTTCTGTCTGAAAAGAAATGACAGTTGTCTCATTTCTCCACTAGAAAAACAGCTTTCCAAAATAAAAGGTAACAGTGTTCCATTTCTTATGAAACTGTTGTAATTTTTTTAACGGGAAAGAAACTTAATTTAGAGTAAGTAATGCCACTGACACTTAAGTCTATGAATGATGAAAGGAATGTCAGCCGTTCTAATTCCATAATTCCCAAGCATTGACAATTAATGAAACACTCTTTACTAGTGGGAGTTGTTTTAAGCAGTAGATAAAAAAGTCATTGAGCCTTTTAAGATTTATTCTCATAACCAAATTGCATATCTCTTCATCATTATCCAAAATATAATTAAAAGATGACATTTAAAACAAACCTTAAAAAAAAAAAATCAAACTGCATCCCACTCCCAAAGGAAAAGTAAGTGAGAAACAAGGCTGGTCCTCTGGGAGAGCTGAGAGGGGCTGTGCAACAAAGCCCAGCTTGAGCTCATCTCCCCACGTGCCACAGCTGTCACCCCGGCATCAATCTCACTTGTCAATACAGGAAATGCTAGATCATATCACTGAATGCTATTGGACAGATATTAATTGTGCTGCTTTACTGCTGAAAAAATATTCGTTGACCTTTCCCAACAGAAAACAAATCAATGGCATGATTTTATGAAAACTGCTTCCTCCTTGGGTTTGCTCCAGAACTTGGAAATTTACTGAGTTACATATTTGTTAGACCATCTGTTTCCTACGCATCTACACCAAGAGAAAAGGTATCCTTGCATGTCAGCCCAAACACAAAATCCAGAGACCTCTAGCATTCGTGACTGGAGTCATGCTAATTATCAAAAGACAAAATTTCTGAGTAGCTGAGCTGAGCAGATAGACTGACACTATCTACCCCATAGATCTTAAGGAGAGCTGTCTGAATGTGCCTTGTTTTCAGGCTTTCCTCTCTGGTTTTAGCTCTGCTCATCAACAGTAAGCCAGTTTACTTGGTAGTCTGAGTCATCCAAGGGCACATCCTCATAAAGTAGAAGAGATTAGGGTCTAGAGGGGGGTAATCATGACCAGTATCAAGGTGGGGTTTTCCAGGGCTTGGTCCATACAATTGTATGCAATTATTTATAACAATATCTGAATATACAAGAAACTTGACTATAGTAAGAGTCATAGACTATAAAAGTCTATTGATATTTCACATATATTAACCAATACTTTTTACTTAAAAGGATTTAATGTAAAAATAAGAAAAAGCCAACCCACCCCAAGAAGGCCAACCCATCTACGAACCAAGGGACCTCAGACAAGTGATAGATGTCCTTCAACAAGTACATGATAAGAACTGTGATACTCATTATGGCAAGGGATGAATAGTTGATAAGATATACCACCCCCATGACTCTCCAGGGAATTACACTGAATGAAGAAGGCTAATCCTTAAAGCCTATATCCTACAGAATTCCATTTTTGTGTCAATATGAAATAATAAAATTTTAGAAACAGAGATATTGGTAATAGTCAGAGTTAGACAGAGTAGTTGGGGAGTATGGTGACCATGGTGATGAAAGGCACCTAGGAGGATCCTAGGGGTGACAGAATGGCTTTGCATTTTGACTTTAAAAAATCAGTATATGGGCTGGAGGGATGGCTCAGCAGTAAAGAGCACTGGCTGCTCTTACAGAGAATCAACATGGCAGTTCCAGGGTATCTGAAACCCTTATATAGACATGAATGCAGGCAAACACCAATGCACATAAAATAAAATAGAAAACCATTAAAACTAAATACACACACATGTGATATCAAGCAAAAGTTAGGGATCTTTGGTAGATCACTGGTAACACTATCAACTTGGCAGTTTACTTTCCAATTAATACCATGGGAAAACCGAAGAAATACCATGGGAAAACCGAAGAAATTTCCTGTGGCTATCCTTACAACTGCACATGCATCTATAATTTCTACCCCAAAGCAAGTGTAAAATGTCCACAACTATGAAGAATCTTGCCTACCATACCCTTCAGGGTCTAGTGAAAGAATTCTAATAAGGAGCCTATAGATGTCTTTCCCTTAAACATGGAGAATTTATCTGAGGAGGTTCTAAGTTACCATTTAGTCCCTCCCTCCATCCCTCCCTCCTTCCCTTCCTTCCTTAAAAAAAGGTTTTACTGTGTAACTCTGACTGCCCTGGCACTCACTTTTTGGTCAATATTGGCCTCACATTGACAAAGAGCCACTTATTTCTGTCTCCAAGTGCTAGGATTAAAGATGCTCGCCACCAGGCTTGGCTACTTTTCTTTCCCATGACACACTACTCAGACCAATCTCAACTACTCTTTCCTCCTTTCATGCCAAAATATTTACTAATACATATACACATGTAAGAAAAAGGGTCTTACTATATATCCATGTTTGGCATAGACTTCACTTTGTAGACCAGGCTGGTCTCAAACTTTCAGAGATCTGCCTATCTCAGCCTCCCGTGTACTGAGAATAAGGGAGTGTTCTATCATACCTACCCAACATTGATAAAAAGTGTTGACTGGGTTCCTGGAGAAAAACAATGCCATGCCCCAACCCCCACCCCACCTCACCCTATAAACCCTGGCTCTAGTAGCCTGAGTTCTTTCTTCCCTTTCCTGGACATTTCTAGGCTTCCAGAGATAGACTGAGAAGAGGACAGCCTCTCTGTACAAGTGGGTGGGTGAGTACTCTTGAGGGCAGGGTTGTTCTACTTGCTTGAAAGAAGGCATGAATATAGAGTGTGAGCATAGGTAAAGCTGTGGATAGACATAGGTCATATGTCTAGAAGTCCCTTGGCAGAGCATATCCAAGGGAAGGAGGAATTCCATCACTCCACAAAGGCACATTTAGTGGTCACTTCCTGCTCAGATTCTTACATATGGCAGTATATGCTCTTGATCTGTGCAAGAAAATAAAGACCATGGCAGAAAGCTGCCCCCACTTGCAGGCCTGGTGCACACCTCAGGGAAAAGTGGATCCTAGTAAGTCACTGTCTTTTCCCATTCTCTCCACTTAGGTGTCCATTAATCTAATCTTTAAGTATTAATTAATACTTAAAGAGTAGAGTAGCTAAAAACACTGACCCTGGTGGCAGATGAATCCCAGCTATACCACTTACTAGCAGGAAATCTAGATAATCTATTAAATCTCAGTGAACGTCTCAATTTGGAAATGGAAGGTTATTAGTAACCCTGGAAAAAAGGAAGAACCTTATGTGATTATCATGAAGCAGTTCTGGGAAGCTAAGACAAGTCACATAGCAATAGCCATGCTCCTTTTAAAACTTGTTTTGCCTTGGGCTTCTCTGTGGGCAAAATGTTCATACCACAAACTCAGAATTTTTCTCATGCTCACATAACATCTTATGTGCAATTCAAGAGAATCTAGAACTCTCTGCAGTTCCCTCTTCCCAGGAAACAAACAGCAGGCTCCAACAATGAGCCCGCTCTGCATGTGCGGCCCAGTGCGCTCATGATGCCTGTCTTCTACATAAAAACTTTGGCGCTGGTCATTGACCACGTATCTTCCTCTGGACTTCCTTTTGCATGCGGCCTCACTTTGTGAACTATTTGGTGGGATGCCCAACAGAACACTGCCTCTTTAGTACCACTGTGGTTTCAAAGACGTGATTATAGAAAAGAATGTTAAATAAAACATGTGCTAGTATCAGTAGAGGTACTAGGAAACACAGTTACTGGGGAAGTATGTTAGGTTTCCATCACCACAACAAAATGCCCCAGGTAACTTATATGAAAAGGCTTATTTTGGCTCACATTTTCAGAGGTTCAAGTCCATCATCATTTGCACCTCTGAGGGTATAGAAATATAAATCTGCTTCCACCTGTCTCAGAAGCAAAATAAAGAGGCAGGAAGCCACAGTCCCCTTCAGGGAAATGTTCTCAATGATCACCCCCAGGGCACTGTTTTCTCGAAGTTTTGCCATGTTCCAAAGAGGGAACCATAGGGAGCTAGCCTTTGTGGGACATTCAAGATCCAAACCACAGTAACCAACCACATTAAGACAGAGAGACTGCTCACCTGTGGTGAGGAAAGTGGATCTGCCTGGAGTGGATGCTGAACTAAGCCACCTTGGGACCTTGGGACCTCCTGCCCTTGCTGGGGAGGAGATAAAGTGATGTGGAGAAGACAGAGTGACTGGGAGGGGTGGGAGGTGGAAGGGAGCCTGAACAAGGGGATACATGGATAAAAAATGACTGTATTCATAATCAAAAAATAAAAAATAGAGAGACTGGTATACTCATGCCCACCTCCATACTAAATGTATAAAAGCTAAACATTCAGTGTTCTTTGCCAAATGTCCTCCTTTGAGGACTCATTAACTGCCTTTCTCTACCTCCTCCTCAGAAAGTAAGTAGCTGCCTCAAAAAGGAAGTGGGGGAAAATTTAATGATAGTTGGGAAATTCTAAGGGCCAACAATGCAGTGCAAAGGGCTATCAGAGGAGCTGGAGGGTGAGTGTTTATAATGTATTAAAGACCTGTCTCTGTGTGTGTGTGTGTGTGTGTGTGTCTCCAAACAGAAAGCAGTTCTCCACTGCAGGAAGCTTTACTACCCTCTTTCCTTCTCTCCATCCCAAAAGGCCTCACCGAGTTCCTAATCCTTCCTTTTTCTTCTGTCCCAGCTTTCCCTGTCAGGCTTCCTGGTAACAGGCAAGCCTCCTAATTAGAGTAGCACATGCTAAAACTGAGGAGACATGAAGGAAAAAGAAGTTGAATAGCGCCAGTTAACGGCTCCTGATTCTCTGATTGTGTTCCTTTTTCTCCCCATATTAAATCTTAAATTTTTATTCATTTCATCAAGTCACTCTCCCCAAACAAATCCAACATATCTGTTAGCTATGGATATAGGATATAAGAAAGAAAACAGATGGAAGGGGAACTTAAAAGGACATTGGATAAAAATAAGATATCAGTTGGCAAAGCCCAAAACACACTTCTGCCAATCTGAGCACATGAAACTTCTATAATAATATGTGTTAACCAGGCAGACCGCATCAGTAAGATGTACTCAGTGGAACACAGAGCCAATCGTTCTGTTCACCAAGTAACATGGTCAAGTCTGAGCACCAACACTTCAAGTAAATGCTACCTGAAAGGGACACCTTGGTTCATTTTCCTTCTCAGATATAAAGGAAGCTACAGCTCAGTTACCTTTGTAAACACCCTGAGCCCACTCACTGTTCACTGCAGGTCTGTTACTGATCTCTTAGCCAACAGAGTTCTGTTCCTTGGAGATCCTCCACTTCTCTCTTTCCTTACTGGAGGGGCCTTGGTGGTCACATGGTCTAGATGTTAGGATTATGACAGGAAATTCCACAAAAGTCTGAGTAAAAAGTGAATTAAGTCATTTAGGTTTAAAGAATGCTGTTAGTGCAAGTGATGGCCTAAACTATCCTGACTATCCATCACTAAGGCTTCAGATGCTGGTGAATGGAGGAAGCTAGTCACTGAACTTGTACCATATTCTTAATATCAATACTATTTTATCATTTAGAAATAATTTTTGATAACTCAGTATAAACTTTGTACTTAGGCTATGGAGAAAATTTACAGAAACATAAGTCACTTATATTTAAATAGTTATGAAGAAGATGACATCTTTAAACTGTAAACGTGCATAAAGTACGCATTTAGCTAAAATATAAGAAATGAACTCCCTGAAAGTCTACAGAACAATGCAATAAGCAGGCTTCCCAGAGGGGCTGTTGAATCATGATTTCTAGAAGTTTCTATATCGAAGACTAACAATCCAGTCTTGGCTATGTCAGAATTTTAGTTAGATCCTAGAATTCACAGGTCTTGGTCCGAGTACCCAGGAAAGCTTTTCAAACTTGATAATTCTTTGCCTTGGAAAAATCTTTCTGTTTCAGGGTGAAAATAAAGGGAATCTGGGTGTGCTTTCACCCAATAGCAACTCAGTGTGGAAAGAGAGGACAGGAAACACTAAGAGACTGGGCGACCATGGAGGATACAGATTGTCTTAGGTGAAGTTCAGTGTTGTGAAGGGATACCATGACCATTGCAACTCTTCTAAAATAAAATGTTTAATTGGGAATGGCTTACAAGTTCAGAGTTTTAGACCATTATTATCATGGATGGAATCAGGGCTGAGAGATCTACATCTGGACTGGTGGGCAGCAGGAAAAGCAAGTGGCTTGAGTTGAAACTTCAAAGCCCCCATATGATATATTTCCTTCTACAATGCCATACCTCCTAATAGTACCACTCTCTATGGGCCGTTTTCATTCAAACCACTACCCAGATTTTCTGCTTCTTCATTGAAAGGATCTTAGGCAGAAGGATACCCATATTCTGTTTGGTTTGGTTTTGGCAGGTAAGGGAACAGCAATGCATCTTACCATCAGTGTCAACCATCAATTGCTACTCCAGATACACCAAACACCAATGCAAACAGATCTCTACTGTGTGTTGTCACGAAAACCAATATCTTCGAAAAAAGCTCCAAAGAAACCTCTGGACCTCCTTCAGCCTCTAGAACTTGGTGATTTCAGAAATTAGTATACAGAAAATTTCAAGAGAAGCAAACAAAACAGAAAAATGAAAGTGTTACACAGAAACAGAAAAGGCTTCTAAGAACCATTACAAGTATGAGAAAAAGTTTCCAAGAAGCAGAGTTCATCATTAGTATTGGCTTTATCTAGAATGAAGCAGGAACAAGGATGATTCTTGACACTAAATCTGTCCAAAGAAGCCTGGCTCTAATTCCTTCCTTTGAGGGGAGTAGCTGAATCCATCATTCAGTGGCCAATCAAAATCCAACAGGATGTCCAAAATATTCCAATTCACTAACATGTTGATATTTTCTCATTTTCTCCCATAATAAATTTAGCATGATTTTAAATCAATATTTTACTTCTTTGGGGACTGTATTTCTTTGAAAACTTCACTTCCATGTGTTATCTATTCTCAGAAATTGCAAGGGTAACGTGAAAATATAGCTCCATCATTTTTTACTCAACAAGACTGGCAAAAACTTCAGTGTGACAATGAAAAACATTAGAAGAAAGGCAGATTAAATAGGACTCTCATGTATTGCTGCTGGGTAAGGAAGAGAATGGAAGAGGCTGCATTCCTATCTGTAACACATTCTCAGAAGTGGTAATGTCAGCTGAATGTGTATGATATTCTCTGTATTAGCAGGAATGTTTTACAATTTTAAACAATGATTTATTGTCTTTTGTTTTTTATTATTAAAAAAAAGGTCTTGTTTTTACCATGTATCCCTCTGCTCACTCACCCTTCTCTGTTCCCAATCTCTCAGCCTTCACCCATTCCATCCCCCCAATTCCCTCCCCCCAAAAGGGCAGGAAGTCCCAAGGTGGGTCAGCTCAGCCTGGAGCATCCATTCCAGGCATGTCCCACTACCTCATTCCAGTATCAAGGCTGGGTTAGGCACTCCTCTGCAGGGAATGGGCTCCAAGGTCCATTTATAGGAACACAGTCTGATCTTACTCCTGGAGGCTCTACATACTGCCATGCTAATCAACAGTTGCCTGTCCTTGGAGGAACAAGATCTTTGTTCTGTGGTTCCTCGGGGACTGTTCTTGATTCAGTGTGCTTTCCAGAGCACCAGGCAGCCATCTCTGTTAGACTCCTTCTCATATTCCCTATCTCCTTATTCATACAGAATCTTCTCCCCAACTCTCCAGCTGTAAGGGGAGTTCAGCCCAATGTTCATCCATGGATCTCTGCCTCCACCTCCATTCATTGTTGGTTGTAGGTTCTGTGATGACACTTAGGGTGGTTATTCATTTGATTATAGGGGAAGTCCTGCCTCCTGCCATTGCTGGGGAGGAAATAAAGTGATGTGGAGAAGAGAGAGTGACTGGAAGGGGCAAGAGGGGGAAGGGAGCTTAAACAAGGATATACATGGATAAAAAATATGATTTTATTCATAATAAATAAAAACAACCCAATTTTTAAAACTCTGGAAAAAAAAAGTCCTGTTTAGCACCCCCTCCATTATTGGTTGGGGAACTATCCAGGGACATCCTGTGGGTTCCTGTGGGTTTCCATAGCACCTAGTTTTCTTCCAGCCCTGCACTGGCTTCCTCTATCAAGATACCCATCTCTTTTCTCTCCCTCTTTGTTGCTCCTCTCACTCAACCATCTCCCTCTCTCATGATTTGTTTCCACCTCTCCTTGGTCACTGCCTGTTATGGCCCCAATTTGCTAATGAGATCTCCTCCATTTTCTCTTCCTAGGAGAATCTATGGCTGTCTCACTTAGTTTCCTTCGGATCCCAAGATGTTTAGGGGTTGTGTTTTGCAGCTAGGGTATTCTTTGTTTTTTGTCTAAAATTCACTTATGAGTGCCTATCTTTCTGGGCTTGTGATACCTCACACAGGAGGATATTCTCTAAATCCATACATTTTCTTGAAAATTTTAGGAATGTCACTATTTTTTGCTGCTGAATAGTACTCCATTGTGTAGATGTACCACAGTTTGTTAATCTATTCTTCAGTTTAGGGGCATCTAGGTTGTTTCCAGTTTCTTGTTATTATGAATAATGCTGCTATAAACATAGTTGAGCTAATGCCTTTGGAGTACAAATGTGCATCATTTGGGTATATGCCCAATAATGGTATTGCTGGATCCTTGGGTACATTGATTCCCAACTTTCTGAGGAACTGCCATACTGCATTCCAGAGTGGCTGTACAAGTTTACATTCCCACCAACAATGTAGTAGTGTTCCCCTTGCTCTGCATCCTCTCTAGTGTAGATCTGTTTTTTTTTTTTTTTTTATCTTAGCCATTCTGACAGGTGTAAGGTAGTATCCAAGGTGGTTTTGATTTATATTTCTCTGATGGCTAAAGATGTTCAACAAGTTTTTAAGTGCCTTTCAGCCATTTGTAATTCTTCTTTTGATAAACAATTTAAAAACATAACCTGCAAAGGGATATGGGGTGAGACCGGTCACTTCCTTCATACCCTGCCAAATACAATGAACTGTGCACTAAGTGTGATAACAGCTGTAACCATGCTTCTAAGTCTGTTTTTGGCTCTAATGGTCCTAACATTTATGTTCGTGAGTTAGTTTGGATGTTCCCCATTCAGTAGCATAGGCTGCCCTAAATATCAATATATAACCAAATAAAGCAATCTCTTGAGCCTAGCTCCAGAAAGTCCATTGCTTCTCATAAAAACGTCATTCTTTTGGCTTTGTTTAGAAAAGGTACAGCTCATATTCTCAATATGGACTCATGTGAGATAATCTTCATTGTCAACTTGACCATATCTGAAATAACTTTGAAGTCATAACTCGAAGCATGTCTGAGATTATTTTCAGAATGGTATAACATAAGAAGTAAGATCCACCCACAATGTGAACAGCCACATCCTATGGCCTAGGGTTCTACTGACTGAAAAATGGAACACCAGGATGCACTGTCCTCTGCTTCTTAACCTTCCCAGATGCAAAAATTCATTATCTTCAACAACACGTCAAAATAAATCCTTGCTCCATAATATGCTTTAGTCAAGTATACTGACACACCATAGAGCAAAGTAAAGCAAACTTTTCCTCATTCAAGGCAAGAACCTGGTTACCATCTGTTCACTGTTTTTGACTGAATTTTCCTGTGATTTTTATTTGTACTATGTAATCTCAGGCATTACATTTCATATGTAAAATTTTTCATAAAATAAATATTCTGTCTTGGTAAAAAAAATGGTCCCTAAAAACACCACAAGTATCATATCAACCTTTACTAATTCAAAAATCTTCTCAACATTGGGAAAAATTCAAAGTGCTAATGATCTGTTACAAAAATTCTGATTACTTCAAAAACCCTTACATATTACTAGAAATTAGATTTTTCAATGATAATAAAAACAAGAATAGTTTTTACTAGGAATTATGAGTTATAAGAATAAGTCTTAAAATTATCAAGAAAAAATATGTTTCTTATTTGATGGATACAGTGTTTAAATTACTAACAGTAAAAATACTATATTTTAATAAGCTATACTAAAATTGGTGCTCCTTGATGGGTCCATCATAGAAAAATAATTAATAAATTTATCTCTGGACCTCCCTTGAGTATGAGCTTCCTCACACAATCATTTCTATTTCCTATATTTCCTACCATATTCCTTCTTGATACTTATGTAAAAGTCTACTGTGTACACAACAGTTGCAGGTTTGCAGAGCCCTCACCTCCCTGAGCATCACAGACTTATCTACTTTAAACTCCTTTAAATACACATCAAGTCATATGAAATTATTGTTTTTCCCAAATGAAAAATGTTTGCAACACAACTATCTACCAGTCACCAAAAATTAAAACCCAAGAGTGAGTTTTCTCTAACTGCCAACTCAAGATCACCAGAGCTAATATCACTGGCCCCTACAACTCTTCATGTATGCCCATCAGAGACTGCAATGGTCTCAAGCCACTACCCTAACCTAGGCTCCAGAGACTGGCACTCATTATCAACTAGATGCTTCTAAGTCCTCACACTGAAATTCTCCAGTTTGAACAGCTTTGAAACAACCCCCAAGAATCTTCATATCCTTGAACTAGCCTCATTCAAGAGCTCAAAAGCAACATTTGACCAGTGTTGGACAAAGCAACTTGAACACCAGCAAATGTCTGATGCATTTGCCCATAAAGCAACCTTTTGTAGGACTGTTTTCCTCTCCAGACTGACTTATAATCATTCTTACAGATTCAGCTCAGACAATCCTTCCTAATTCCCTGCCTACAACAAGTTCTGAGACTCACAATCCATATACTATCATCTATATCATCATGTTAGCTGACCAAGTATAGGCCAGTTTATACTTCTGTCTCTAACACCACAATTCTAGCTGTAAGGATTCCTGGCATTCCACGTAGCTGAGCAGACTGGGCTCAGGTGGGATGCACCTTGTATGGAGGCACGCCCTAAACGTGACTGCTTAAACCCATACAAGCCCCTTCTCTTAAAAGAGACCAGTGCATGTTCGGGTCTCTCTCTGTCTCCTGATCTGTCCTGCTCCTCTGCTTCTGCACCTGCCTGGGAATTCTTAAATAAACTCTCGTGTGGCCTTGGTAGTGTGTATCTCTTCTCATGCACGAAACTAACACTAGCATCTCCAGAATAAAGCCCTACAGCATTTGCTCATATTTATACTTCAAGCTTCTTACAAAATCTTTATCATTGCAGCAAATAAATTTGTTTTAAATAGAGTAGAGTCAAAGACAAAAAAAAGTACTAGTCCTAAATAAACATAGTATATCAATGGCTAATTTTAAAATGTGAAGTTGTATTCTAAACATACACAGTGCTTTAAAAGGCCTTCTTTCAATTACATACCTGTGACAATATTATACCTCTCATTCAAGTTTGAATACAATAAGTAAATTTAAATTCTGGAGATTTGCATTCTCTAAGATTTGACCTACCTTAAGAATAGGAGAAAATAGGTTAAAAAACTTTGATGAATACAAACTTTGTTAACATGTAACAACACCAGTCAGGAGTCTAGTCACATAAGGCTTCTATCTCACCACTTGGCTCACGTGGTTAAATCAATTATCCAATGTTAACCAAAGAACACTTAAAAATTACAAAACATCCACACTACTGAATAGTGTTTCTCAGGATGTGAATAGAACATTCTCTGCAGTTAAAGTCCAGAGCCATGTTATGAAGCAGCTGTGAAAGTACATGTGTCAGTTGTGGGGCGGCACTTCTGCACTTATATGCTACTGAAGGCCTTCCCTTACTACTGAATGGTGTTGTTACAACATGGAACAGGTCCACACTGCAGTTACCAACTGGGCCCTGCTGACTCATCTAGCATTTTCAAGAGCAGGGCATACACATTTGTTGTGTTAAGTGACTGGGATTCTGAAAAGTTTGTGTTTTTCCTGCCACAGTGGCTCATGCTTAATTACCCAGACTAACACAGACAGCAAACTAAATTACATACATAAGGCTGTGCATCTCCAAGTTGAATGCCGTGCCAAATGTAATTAATACCATTCAAGCTACTGATTACAAATCAACTATACAGATATTTTATTACTATTTTTTATTTTATGGTGTGCTAAATTATACATCAATTTAAAATGGCGCAGGTGTGTGAAATCTAAATAAATTTACAAAATTGTCACTGTAGAAAACACAAGACAAAACCAAATGTTGAATGAGGTTTCACTGGCACTCTCCCAAGACATGCCAATATCATGCTATTGTCAGGTTTTGCATGTGGTTATTTTACTCCATGAGGACTTCCTGAATAGGCTTCACCTACACTGAGCACCCCTCTTTCATACTGTCTATCATTTGTATCCTGAGTAGTGCCACTTATGTGGGATAATCATAAAAATTACTATTCTTACTACTGTTAGGTAAATATACATCCTTAAGTTTTATAGCTTTGTAGCCTGAAGTTTCTGGCCCTTTCAGGCTGGCCTAACCCCAAGGTCCAGACCCACCAGCAGCTGCTTAGCACCAAATAATCATACAAATGCTTATATTAATTACAAACTGTTTGACTTATGGCTTAGGCTCATTATCAGCTAGCTCTTCCAATTTAAATTCAACCCATTTCTATGAATCTATGTCTTGCCTCATGGCTAGTGGCTTTACCTGTGTTCCATTATATCTTGCTCTCTTGGGCAGCAGCTTGTAGTATCTGTGACTGCTCTGCCCTCTTCCCTTTTATCTATGCCTGGATTTCCTGCCTGTTTATAAGCTGCTTTGCCATAGGTCAAAACAGTTCCTTTATTAGCTGGTAGTAATTCAAAGCATACAGAAAAACATCCCTGTTTATCTTACTTTTATATGTCGAAGATCTAGAAAAAAAAAACACAGTTAAAATTAACAAGCATGAACAAAGACTACATGATCAGCAAAGGCCAAGGAGGGCATATTTAATAAGAAAAAGAGACAGAACATCATTTAGAATATAGACCTGTGAAATGACTCTCTGCCTTAGTCTATAACGCCTGATGTGCCAATTGCGTATTTTGTGAGCCAGTTCCCACGGACAAGAGGGTGGTGGTGGAGCCCAAGTTCCTCACTTTGCTTCCCCTTCCCCTAAAGCACACTTGGAAGCATGATATAATGGAGAAAACAAAATTCTTGGTTCTTCTTTGTAGCTTATAATGAAGTTCCCTGTCTGGGAGTGTAATTTTATTCTTTGTGGATAGGCCATTATTTCTTAATTGTAAATGTTTCTATAGTTACTTGGAAAAGTTGCCCATAAGTGATTAATTAGCTTTTTGATTATTGTGTGTTTAAGAGCCTTGAGGTTTTTAGGCATGTACACCTAAAATTTAAAATTTATCAACATTAGCATAATGAGATAAAATGATTTTATGTAACTATGATTTATATTTATTCAGTAAGTTAGTTAACCATAATTTATAGGTTATTTTTCTTCCCAAAACTGCTTTTATTCTCTTCATTTCCACCTTCAGGGAAATTTCCATATTTCTCAAATCCCTGTTTATATACAAAGTCTTTACCTTGGAATCTATTATTGCTCTGTCTGTTCCTCCATCCTCCCTTTCATTTGTTCTCTGCCTAGAGCTCAGGCAATCCACCATGGTGTGTGGGGCACCTGAACCAGTTCCCATTCTTCTGCTCCATCCTGCCTGTGAATGAGCAATGCTAACTCTGATTCTTATGGCCTCAGTAGCTTTGAGAAAAGATGAACAAAGGAACTATCAGGTTGCAGCCCAGTGAGGACTCCAACTCTGTGCAGCATCAGAGGCCCACACAGATAAGCCAGGTCCCAGACACATAGCCAGCTCTCACAAAGCAGTAAATCATGACTCACTCACCTATTATTTTTGTGAGGTCAGTTCTGAAGTACTGGATTTCCCCAAAGGACAAGAGGAGCTTAGCCTTGAAACATGTCCTACAACACCTGTGGCTAAGATCCTCATTGTTTCCCTCTTCCAAAGCTGATTTTTTTATACAGTAAGTACTCCTTCCTGTGCTAAGCCCATGGATTAGAAAGGCAAGACTCTGCACTCTACTCAGAATCCCATCAGACCCTTGGCAGAGTGCGCACACTGTGCAAGACCCAGGCTACTGCTATGGAATCCTAAGAACACTTACAGATGAAAAGGAAAGATAGACCATGCAGTGGTGAAACAGAGTAAGTGCTTTTTGAAGTCAAAAAGGAAGAAAATTGTTCCAGCTCCCTGATATAAACGGGCTCCCTAAAAGGAAGTTGGACAGGATGTTATCCTGCAGCAAGAAGCCAAAGGAACCAAGTAGAGTATCCACCAAGCTACCACCTAACCTATCTGCCTGCCACCTCTCCAGGTAGAGTGATAATCTTCCAATCTACATTCAATTAAAAAGAAAGGTATCTGTGAAGTGAGGTGAAGTATCTTCAACAGAAACAGACAGCAACAGAAACAGGTGCTGCAGAAGTTGGCTCTGATCTTATCAACCTTTACAAATTCAGTTGGCCATACCTAGGCCACAGTGTAGAGAGTGCCAAGATCACACACACATTCTGTGTCACTCTTTAAAGAAAACTCATTCTTTTCAGAGCCCAACCAAAGTCTGAAAATGTAGAACAATCCATCATAAAGCCAATTTGGGGCTGGCAAGATGACTCAGAGGGTAAAAGTGTTTGCTTTGAAAAACCTGTCAAACAGAGTTCCTTCCCCAGCATCCAAATAAAGGTAAAAGAACATTAGCCCCACAGAATTGTCCTGTGATCTCTATGTATGTGGCATGATATCACAATAACAAAAGTTTAAAATTAAAAAAGAGAAGCCAATTCCATAAAACATCATTCTGATGTACAAGAGAATTGCCACAAAAAAAGAAAAACCCAGCAATTTTCCAGATGAAATTACAAGTTGCTCAAGTTTTAGTAACATTTTCTGAGTATGTATATATGAATTACTGCTGATTATTCTCTTTATGACCTTTAAGAAATCCAATTTCTACAATTTATGTGTGTGCATGCATATACATATATAAGATCTTGCTGTGTAAGCATGAGGATGTGAACTCAGATCCTAGCACCCAAATAAAAAGCTGGGTGTGGCAACACACACCTGTGACCCCTGAGGTGCAGCAGATATAGAAAGCATGTAGATGTGCTTGATGGCAGCCAGTCTAAGTCTAGGGTCTGTGACAGAGCCTATCCTAAAAAAATGATGGGCTTCTTGTGTCTAGTGGAAGCACAACTATCCATAATTTCCAAGGTTTCATTTTTGCTGTGGTGGGGCTTCTTCACAGTCCAGCCCATTCTGCTTCCTTCTCTTAATTCTTTCTGGATTGCTGAACCCTCTTCTGCTCACACCTAAAACCCTGCGAGATCTTAGTTGTCACTGAAACAAGGTTCCTTAGTTTTCTATCCAGGGCACTTAATTCAGACTTAGCCTCACTCCCTCCTGCCCTTGACCCCATCCAACCAGTGCCCACATTTCTCCACACACCTTAGGGTTCCTCCACCACCACACTGGCTTCCGAGACCATGCCTGGCTCTAGCCCCCTCTGGCCCCATTTCACTAGAGGGTCTTGTTTTCCCTTTCTGTAGTTATCTCCCCATATCACCCATAGTTTATGGGTCAGCCATTACTGCCCAGGCCTCACTCATTTACTCACTCAGTAGCCATCTCCTACCAGATTTTCAGTTCATTTTAGAGATTTCAGTGGTAACAAAAAGTAAAATAACACAAATGAGTCCTAATATTTCCATATTGTAATTCCAGATGAAATTACAACAGAAACAGACAGCAACAGAAACAGGTGCTGCAGAAGTTGGCTCTGATCTTATCAACCTTTACAAATTCAGTTGGCCATACCTAGGCCACAGTGTAGAGAGTGCCAAGATCACACACACATTCTGTGTCACTCTTTAAAGAAATTTACATTTATTAATGTAAATTGTAATTTAAAGAAAATTTAAAGAAAATTACAATTACAATTGTAATTCCAGATGAAATTACAAATGAAAATGAAGAACTCATTTTAGAGATGATCCTCTTAGGTGTGGAATGACAACATATTACATTATAACAAGTGAACCACCTATGCACCAATGAAAAAGCTTGTCTCCATGCACACAGCAATTAAGTTTACATTGGACTCAACTGTGTTCAAGATAATTAACATTTTTATTTTATCTACAGAAAAAGGTAATTAGTCTCATTTGGAATATATCATATGCAACACAGCAATGATTTATTAGAAGAATTAAAACATAAAAGAGCATAATGTATACTCTGCTTTGCAAAAGCTAGTATCTTGTTTATTTTCCGTATCTACACATTGCAGCCCCCAGAATTAATCACTATTTGCTCAGCAGCCTCTGACATAAGAAGACAAACTTTAAGATCATCATCAGGGCTTAACAGGCTGAACATGTATGAATAAACATCTGGACTTCTAGCAAAATAATAAGTCCTTGCTGCAGAATCCCTAGCCAGGCAGCTGGAGGTTTGCTCCCTGCTGCCGCTCTTATTGTCCTTTGTTGCTCTGCTCTCTCTTTGGTGGTCGGACCATATGCCACCAAAATATGTCTGCTCTGGCTGCAGAATCAGACCTGCCATCCTAGAGGTCATCAATGGCTACGCTGGGCCACTGAGAAATGAGCCCAATTTAGAAATCCAGCCCCAGTTATGTACTCTGGCTCTCTTAAAAACTATTAACGTCAACAATTAGTGTCGCAGCCCTGTCTTTATAGTCTTTGAAAGTCTTCCCAAGCCTTAGCCTTCCACCCTAGCCCACCAATTACTCACTCTTGACTAGGAAATTTCACTTTTAACTGCTTTTTCAAAAACAAATTAAAGTTTTGGAAATTAAAAGGGGAGGAAGATGAAAAAGAATTTACTTCAAACTCATTTTAAGCCATTACAAGTCAAGAAGTGCTAAACATCAGACATAGAGGTTGGGTGGAAAAGCTTTTCTTTGGGCAGGAATGGCATATGTAGGAGATGATACCTCAAATCACAAGTGGGTTGTAAGCATACAAATGTGTGTGCCCATTTCCTAAATAAATGTTAGCTGGCATGACACATGTAACAATGGCAAGGCCAGTCAGGGACATCAGAGTTAAATACCTGTTGCTGCCTATCACAACATTAATGTGTTAGGTGCCATGTTTCTTGCTGCCAAATTCTGAAACCTCTCTTTGAAAAGCTAGAAACACTGCATGCACAGAGAAGGCAGGTTGCATAAAGGGGCTGGTAAGGTGAGATGTTTTTGTGGATCTGTTTTAGAAAGATCTGAAACTCTAGACAGCAGTGTGCACGGACTCAAATGTGCAAAACTGGAAACAAGTCATCCTGCACTGAAAAATCAAAGCCAGGTATAGAACGCCCACATCCAGACAGGGTCATTCTTTAAATATATAGTCAGCCTTTTGGCTTCTCTCTGTGGAAAATGCTAGCTCGCTAAGAACAACACTGAAGATTTATTGTTAAATTCAAATTTCTCTGTTAATCAATTATCTGTAGACTTTCAGAGTGGCTTGCCATGTAGCTCTTTTAGGGACTATCTAATGATCAACTATTGCAGCACAAACACTTGTCACCAGGAGCCATGTTTATTAGTTAAATTTGCTGCTTGTCTCTAAAGCAGATCTATGTGAGAACCAAGTAGCATTATCAGTGTTAGGAACATTGGTAGATGTCATCTTCAGTATGGTAAGCAGCAGTGAGAGCTGCTAAGACAAAGCAGAAGTGTATTCAGGCATCACAACCAAATCCAGAAAAACAATGTTTGTCAACAGACTGGCATGCCCTTGTTCTATTGAATAGGCTGCTTCTGGCCCAAGCATACCTATATGCTAGTTGTCATCTGAATGTTGCAAATCATAGAATTATAGTGGTGTCTTTTCAATCTTCAGTCTAGGCTGAGGTATTACAGTGGACTTGTGGTGATATGCTTAAATTTCGTTTTCTGCTAGTCTTCTGTTTTTATCTGTAGAGAAAAGTGAAGTACAATAACAATTTTCATATATGTACATACATCATTTTGGTTATGCCTTTCCCACTTTTATTTCTGCCCTATAAGTCTCTTCTCCATATTCATGATTTTTGCTTCATGCTCTGTTATACAGAGATTAACTAGGACATCTGTGTGATCAACTCTCCACTGGCAGGAAAAATTTACCTCCCTGGTTAATATTTCTCCAAGAGGCAGAACTCTTCCATCAAAAGACCTCAAAGTAGAGGACTCTGCTTTTCATCTATACTCTCTACCTCATACAGAAGACAGATTATGTCTTTTATACAGACCTCACCACTCCCTTCAGTGAGCAGAAATGGAGAGAGATGGAAAGGAAGTAACAGCCGACTCTCTGAATGCAGAGTGAATTCCATGTGGACCAGCCTGCTTATAAGAAATAAAGTTAAGAGAAATGTGATGTGTTAATCACCAGGCTTTCATGTGAATATTAAATGTGGAAGGTTAGACTGTCATGCTCAACTTTCTGGAGAAATTGCATAATTCAGAGGATTGTTAAACAAAGGATTTATTAAAACATTATATTATTGTGTAAATATACCACATTTTCATTTTCCACACATCAGATGAGGAAAATCTATGGAATTTCCATTTTCTGACTATTGTGAGAAGAACAGAATGAAAATGGATGAACATGTAACTCTAGAGTAAGATTTAGAGTCCCCTGGGACAGCTGGATCATGTGGCAGATCTACTCCTAGCTTTTTGTGGAACTCCCAAATTGATTTCCATAGTGGTTTCACTCGTTTATATTCCCAAGTAATGAATAAGTGTTCCCCTTTCTCATATGCACACCATTATCTGTCCTCAATGTGTTCTGACAGTATATAGGCAAAATCTGTAATATCCCAGTCCGAACCAATCAACATGGAGATGAGCTCACCTGCAGCCATGGGCCGCTTGAAAGTGAAGGGTCAGTTTTAGCCTCTAAAAGTGAAGCTCTGATAAAGCTTCTCAGAAGAGGCCACAAATCCAAGAATGCTCACATTGCTCTTCAACTTTTGTTTTATTTTGTTTTTAGGACACAAATTTGGGTGGGAAGGTAAAAATACTGTTGGTCTTGAACTTCGCTTTTTTGTTTTGTTTTTAGAACACAATGTTGGGTGGATAGGTAAAAATATTGTTTGTTTGTTTTTTTAAAGTCAGTAGTTTCAGTGTACCCTTTAAAATTTAACATCATTCCATTCTCCAAGCACAAATGCTCCCCTGGCCTCTTTTCTACACACATTTCAACCTGTAATGTGCTACAATTGGCTGTCAGCTTAGACCCAAAAAAGGGAGTAATGCTGGTGTCTGTCTGTCTGGCAGCTGGAAAGGTGACAGTATAAAATACTTTTCTCATATCAAGCAGAGCCATGCTACCAATCTCAGCCATGTCTCGGCACACAGTCATTTCCCCTGTGCCTACACAATCTAGGACATTGTGAGGAAGGCGCTAGTGGATAAGTGAGACCTCTCTTCAAATGCTCTCATGTGTACCTGGAGGATGCTCTACAGAGTGGGGTGGACAAAGAAAAGGACCATCAAGTCATACTGACTTACCACAACTCAACCAGGAATAATGATTCTTCAGCTAAAAACTGAGAAAGCCAAGACAACAGCTATTTGGAAGGAATAGAGACAAGAACTGGAACTGTGTGAGCAAATAGGTATGTGTGGCTGCTCACTCTCCTGTTTAAAGAGTTAGTCTCCTAAAGAATGCAATAAACATCTAAGAACACTGTGCTTACTTAGGAATACCTGACAGCTTCTCAGGCTTTGTCGGTTTTCATATTTCCAAAAGGAAAAAACCATAAAGTGGGTATTCTTTGTCAGATTCAGACTTTTTGTTTTAGGGTACAAAGCTGAGATACTGGAATTATTGCTTAAAGTCTGAAATGTATTCATTTATAAATATCACTTCCCCTTTTCCTCTATCCAACAACCTTCACCCCCCCATTTTTATAAGGTTAACCAAGTTTCTTTCACATAAAACAATTTCATGTTTACTAAAAATTACATCCCCTCTTCTAACCAAATCATACTTAAAAAGATCAAGACCAAATTAAACATTTCTTTCTATGCGAACTGGATCTTTAATAAAAATGTCACAAAACCAGAAACATTCAAGGGGGTTTCCATGAAGTTTTTGTCTTATATAGCAGAGCTACCCTGATACTCATGTTTTCTAGTCATAAAGACCATATTTTTGTTTGTTTGCTTGCCTTATGTATATACGGATCATCTATGTGTTTGTATGGCACATATAGGTGGAGGCCAGAAGGGGACATCAGACCCCTTGTTCTGGAGTTACAAGCAACAGTTGTATATCTTCTGATGGGTGCGGGGACAAGAACCCGGGTCCTCTGAAAGAGCAGCAACACTCATAACTGCCAGTCATCTCTCCAGTGCTTAGGCCTCACTATTAGGCTTGCCTCTTTGATCAGTTCAGAGAATTACTTGGTGTTCCTTCAAGCTACTTCCTCATTTTTTCCCAAAGCAGAATACCCAGGCTCGATTGTTAAGGCTCACAGCCAAAGTACCTGCCTTTCACATAAATCCAGAGTTGCCTGACTCTAGAGTTTGTGCCTCAACTATGAGTATTCAGTTCCTGGTACCAGAAAGCTTGCACATTGAGTTGCTTTGGAGAAAATAACATCAAGGAGGGTACTATCTGCTCAGCTGCAAGTTGCCTCAGAGGCCTAGGCTCTGCTAGCTTTGATTCCCCAATGGGCTGTCCATTAGAAATACTTTCTTCTTTCTCAGGTCTCATCTAATTCACACTCTGCTTCAGCCAGCTCCTGGCAATTATCAATAGCTCTGAGACAGTTTGTACTCCCATGAATCTTTCACAGCCTCCACAATGGCTGGGAAGTCTAGTTTCCATTACCAGAATTTCTCACTATACCATACATACTTTACTAACTATAGATTCCTAGAGTCAGGATAAGCAGGCATTTGATCAGATCCTCAACAAGTAATTTAAATAATGTCAAGTAGCAAATATGCTGAAACAAAGAGCTATGTAGAATCATGTCTTCATAAGACAATACTTTTCTGAGTGCACTGTTCTTAGTGCAGTTTTCTAAGCTGGGTCCAGCTGCCCCATTTCTTCTGCCTGAGTTTTGGGTGCCCTCATATTAAATTATAAACACGGAAGGGAGATGGAACTGAAGAAAAAAAAAGAAACAGGAAATGTAGGCCACAGCAAGATCCAAAGTTTAAGTAGTTAGTCACTACTATTTGAGTCAGACTCAGTTTTCAAAAGTAAAAGAGCAATACATGAGCTCATCAGATATTCTGGCACACAGAACCAGAGAACTGGTTTTGTATCAGTTTTCTATTTCTGCATGTGATTACATCAACAAGCAAAAGGTAAGCAAACTGAAAGAGAATGATCCCAAAGTTACTTGAAATTATCACAAAAAGTTATAACTCTAGGGGCAGTTCAAGGGAACTGAGTTTTTAAATGCATATACTGTGGAGTGGGCATCACTAACTTTCAGTCTACTGAACTCTGCTAACATGGATCTGAGGCCTAGAGGATTGCATCAAAGGAACAGATTCAATTGATAAAAATAGTATGCCAATGACTAGAAACCAAGCCCTCTGACTCTACCCTCATCATAGCATTGCAATCTACTCATGTGGTAGGACTAAAGGACATTACAGTATACCTTTCATCTCAGACTTGGGGTGGGGAACCACATGAGTATGGGTCTGACATACTTCCCATTTTCTCTACTTCTAAGATACTTCTTCCTAACCAAAGGTGCATATTCAAATCTCTTGGACTCATTAGTGTCTTTGGAAGAACCAAGTTTGAGAATCGTCTGTGGCTTAATCAATGCCCACCTCATCCAAGTCTCATTTATTAAGAAATGGTGCTGCTACCTTCAGAGGAAGGTTAAGCATCTTGTTTCAGTTCTGAGCGTGTCCTGGCTTAGGTAACTGCGGGTCCCTTCAGTTGAATGAAGGTTCTTCCTAATCAGCAGCCTTGACCTTCTCTTCATGCTGTTGTCCTGCTGTGAGGGACAGGAACTCAATCCAAACAGTAACTAAATGTGAATTGATAGTTAAAGGGATAACAGCTTTTCGGAAGTCTGAAGAGCTTAATTACAGACAAGATAAAGCCAGCTCTATTTTCTGCAAAGCAACAACAAAAAACTACAAACAAAAAATATATGGACCATAAATCTAATACAACAATGAAAAGTTCCACTATGCTAGCATCTACGAAGTACCTGGCATATGTCATCAGTGCTGACATTAGGAACACAGTAATGAGTGATTCCTCCCGAAGCAACTCAAGAGCAGAAACAAGCAAAACAAACTGTCAGGTGCAGCTTTAAGTAGATAACTTCCATCTAACTTCTCCAGTCAGAGAAGAGGCTGGGCTCAGCCATGGACCTTATCATTTTCTTTCTCTGCCTATGATCTTTAACATTCTCTCTCTCTCTCTCTCTCTCTCTCTCTCTCTCTCTCTCTCTCACACACACACACACACACACACACACACACACACACACACACACACACACACACCAGCCAAAGGTTTGGTGCAAAGGTCAAAAGAAAAAAAAAAAAAACTAAAGGTATTGAAAATTCCATCCCCTAGATATCATATCCTCTGGAATCACAGCACTCATGTTTCCAATTAAGAACTATGAAATAACAAAAAAATTAATCATTTCCTATTTCCTGAAAGTTTGCCATAGATTCCAGTAAGTGAAACTGTGAGTAGTAAAAATTTCTTAACTCAACAAATATGTAGTCTTTAACACCCCCAGAGAGACTCCCTATCCCCCAGAGTCACAGCACAGGCAGCTATTGCAAAGCATTTGGGAGGTGCTGTTTATCCCTCTCAGAACTTGCTCTAGAGCCCCGTAATTAGCTCCAGTTGCTAAATTACAGCAGCCTGGGGAGAGAAGACTGAAAACTATTTGTTTATCCACAACAAACGATAATGTAAAACACAATTGCTTTCAGGCTGCAGCTCCTGAAAGAAGAAGGGTCAATGAATTACTAATTTAGGGTGGAAGAAAATAAATCCAGGAATTAAATTTTTCAAAGAGACAAAGTTGAAAACTCCACTTAAAATAAAACAAATGACCTATACCTCTAGCTCTCAGTCAGAACACTGATAACACATTCTAAGTATATTTAGGGAACTGTAAAAATCAAGAACTCCCAGTAATTAAACTGGTATTCATTTTTCATGTTAATAGGCTTTTGATACTATGATAATAGTTAATACAGGCAGGAACTGAAGGCGTGAAGTGGTGGTGAAACGCTGTGATTTCTATTATTAAATGAGATAAACACGCAATGTTCTTTGTACTCATTTTTCTGACATTTAATCCATGACAGCCAATCATTCCAGATACCACTCAACTTGTCCTTAGGCCCACATCTAACACATCACTCTCAGTGGGCCTGGCAAATAGACCCATGTTCAGATCTGCTTTATCTTCAAGAGGGTTGAAAGCCCCCTGGGCACCTGTCCAGCCAGTTTCTCTGTTACTCTAGTAACATCAAAATTATAGGCATTTCTTATGTGAGTTCAGTCTTTTCTAGTAAGGCTGGTAGTTTTGCCTAAACTAATCATTATAATCACAACTATGGGTGATGTAATAATGATGCTAGCATGCTTACATGTAGGGATATGGAGTTTTTAACAACTTGCCACACAAGAATCTGAGTCTCAATAGCATCCTGAGGAGATACTTTTCCATTCAATATTGTCCAAATTATAGGACTAGAGCTTATTAGCTGCCTTAGAAATGCTAACTGTGCTTTCTAAAAGCTCATATCTTGAAAATCAGTATCTGAAGATGTAACAACACTATAAGACAAAACCTCTTAAAAACGAATTCATTCCAAGAAAGTCACTAGAATAAATCACACAAGAAGTAGTAAGTACAGGGTATATAAAGAAGGAAAATACATGAAGACACCTATAGAAGGAGCCATTCACAAGTCAAGGGGAGAAGAAAGACTCAGATAAAAACAGCTCTGCTGACCCTATGCTCTCAGCCTTCCAGTATCCCATATGCCTCCAATATGTTGAACTGCTGTGGCAGCTTAAGCAGATTACCACATGTATACACTATCTCTTGCCTTTTCTGTAAGAATGTCTACCTTTCAGGTAGTGCAAATTCAATAATTTCACCAAAGTCCTCCCTATCTTGCTGGCAATATTCTGGAAGCTGAACATCTCATAAGGTCTCATTTGACATCATCTTAAAACTGACTTCTGTAATGCCTGCCACCAGAGTCACCATGTAATAATCATGAATGGCAAGTGACCTTCTTAAAAACTATCTTCTGCTACATAGCAACCCCAGAAGGGCAAAGCATTTCAGAAAGCTTGAGTATAAAGCCTCCTTTCCTTCAAAAATTTTTTTTAAAGATTTATTTATTTATTATGCATACAGTATACAGAGGAGGGTACCAGATGACATTATAGATGGTTTTGAGCCATCATGTGGTTGCTGGGAATTGAACTGAGGACCTCTGAAAGAACAGTCAGTGCTCTTAATCTTAACCTCTGAGCCATCTCTCCAGTCCTCTTTCAAAAAAATTTTAAAGGAAAGAAAATATATCATTGCATGGAAAGTCACCTGAAAAAATCAGTTGTGGTAGTGAGCATGGGGATCCTTAGTGAAAAACAGGGGCATGGTAATTTCATAAAATATTTTTGTTTGTTTTTGAGACAGGGTCTTACTTGTAACCCAGGGTCGTCTAAAACTCACTACATAGACTACAATGATCTTAAAGCTCTCAGTAATCCACCTGCCTCAGTTCTGGAATTGTAGGTACAAGCCATCATAACCATTCCTGACTCATGATTTTAATAAAGTGACTTTTCTGCCATAGGTAGACCCTAAAGGCTACTGACTTTGGCCTCACAGTGGTTGTGATATTCTATGGATTCTAATATGATCCTTAGAATCCTCAGTCCAATACTCTAGGCAACTACTCAGTTAGGGCTAATCTACAAGTTGCAGCCTATTTACCATTCCTGTGTAGAACATATTTAAATAAAAACCTCAAATTCTAAATCATTCTATTAAGGGCCTCTGGTTCTTTATTACTTCCACTGGGAAGATAATTACTGAGGCTTGGGCCAGCCCTACACTTCATGAGCTACCACTTTAGGATTATTGTTTAGCTTTGGGTTAAATTTTACTGATGATCTTCAGGTTCAAATAAAAAAGCAAATCTGGAGGAGCCAAGCCAGAGGCCCAAGAGGTCGTGTTCCCTTAGGGCCTCATTTACCCCAAAGATCAGGCTTCCATTTTTTTCCCCTCATATCCCCAGAATCTTTTATTCATGATCTTTCAGGATTCTATTCGGCTACACCCCAGAAGCACCAGCAGAACAGAGGCAGTGCTCCTATTTCCAATTCACTTTTAATCATAGAAAACAGTTGTCAAAATATCAAAGGCCCCTGTGCCAATTCCTGTGGTCCCACAGGGAACAGAGGGCTTGCCAAGAAGAGCAGAGTGAAAGCCCTATAACGATGCAAAAAAAGAAAAGATAAAATGGCGGTAGGAGCCAATGACAATTTGCATCTTCCAGCTGGCAGGATCATGGTTGCGAAACAAAAAACTGCATTTTAATTTGAGGTGACTATGACTTCCCCTAGGATTAACCAGATTCATACTGTTGACCTCTACAGTTTCTATAGTTGGAAAATGGTTTTATTATTGGAGTGGATAGAAAACAAAGGTAATGAAAGAGAGAGGAAAAACAACAAAGTTCTCTACTCTGGATGACCTTCTTCCCCCAGAAGGACAGCCCAAGCAGCTAGTCATTTACAGAATGTGTTCTGAGGAGAAGAGCAATTATTTTTTCCATGTGCATTTGTTTAAAAGGGTCAAAAGGAAAGAGTTTCATCTAAGCTATAAGAAAGCTTATAATAGTTATTTTCCATTACTTTTTCCCTTGATAGTTTTCTTTTGACATCTTAGGCTACAGGGACACCTTGAATTAGCTCTAGGGGAAAGGAGAGAAAAATGAAAATAATAAGACATGTCTCCATACACACTGTATCTGAAATTTCATTTACCAAACACAAGAACTCGTACAGGCAATATAGAATGGGGGATATAGAGAAGTGGAAACAGGAGTCAATGTGGCAAACACAACAAAAGGGACAACCCAATGGAAGGGCAGGAGGGTGTGGGAAGAGGCTTGCAGACCTGAAGCTAATTAACTGAAGGGGATCTATCACAAGGACATCCCAACAACCCTTCCCCCAATGGAAGTGGTCTCCACAAGGCAAACAACAGTATTTTTAGAGGTTGAAAAAAAAAAAAACCCAAAGGTAATAAGAATATGCCAAAGACCTACAATATGTCCAAATTTCTAATCTATAAAGCATCAAGGGGGGGGGTTTGTGTGCAATCTAGAGCCCAGGTGACAAATGAGGATTCCAAGGCCACCATGCTGCAGCTTCAGCAGATTTCCTGGCCTTGCTGCACCTCATTTATCAGGTTCAGAATGGATAAGTGGCAGCATCACCAAGGTTTAGACTTCACTTCAAAAACATGGAATCTAAAATCTAAGAATTTTCTTTGTGAAAGTAAACATGGCTCAGTAGACACTGTGTATCTCATAAAATACAACTTAACTGTCATTAATTTGTACTGCATTTAAAACACAACTGTTGGAAGTACTTTTTTTAAATTTTGAACAGTTATTTAAGAGATGCCCATTCTGTGTGCTTTCTGTAAATGAATTCTTTTGGTTCTCAAAATATCTGTATAAATAACCTATATATTATTAGGCTTCCATTTGTCCCCCTAATATCCCCTGAATCTTTTCCAATTTTACAGATAATGTTCCTATTTTACAGATGGGAAACTACGGCTGAGATACCAAAAGGATTATATCAGCCTCAGAGCTAGTTATCATAACGTGAATCCTGGCTTGGTTATCTCCCTAGGAAACTATGGCCTTCACCGTTTATCACCAATGTAAGGTCAGTCTATCATCACTTTAACAACAACACACGCGCAGGCATTTACTTGATTCCCCTCTGGCAGATTCTCCTTCCTAAATTGTAGTTCTAAAATGGTCTATACTAAGAAGTGTGCCAAGAAACACCAACATCACTAATTTCAAAAATACTAAACTTTGTTAAGAAAAGATATAAATGAAAATCAAAAGTAACTTGTAACAATTAAATTAGCAAAGAGCAAAATAGAACATATGCCTTTATCAGTAAAGGATGTATTTGTAGATGCCCATGGATGCCTGAAACTATAGACAGTACCTAATTTAATGTTCCCTTTTTCCCTAACCACATACACCCATAATAAGGTTTAGTAATGCACAATAAAAGATTAATAATAACAATAAAATAGGAGAAGTATAGAAACATGCTTAATAAAAGCCAGTTCATTACACTTCTCAAAATGGGGTACAACTTAGAAATTAGGACCTGTCCAGCTGTGGCTACCTGGGTAACATGAAGTGCTCCAGTCAGTTCACTTCCTCCTTGGAAGTTTGTTTAACATTTATTGCCTTTGGGACACACTTAGACCACCTCATGGATGACAGGTAGGCATAGCCACAGGCACTCCGAGTATACAGTTACATTTGAGAGCTCTATGTGGGGGTGGGGGTGGCGGGTCAGGAACAAGTTCTGCTGAGTCCAACACAGCTAACTTGGCTCTGGTCACTGAGCAAATGATATACACAAAAGGCTGTGGGGGAAAAGAACAAATTGGTTTAATAACACAGACTGGATCAAGTTAATGTGCTTTTTCAGGCTACATCAGTTTGAGCTCCAATTATATAACAAAGATGTAGAAATAATGAAATTATATAGAGACAAATGCATTTGACAAGGAGCAAAAATGAAAGCAGATACACTAATAAAGTTAACCTAAGTAACCTGGGTCAATGCTGAACTACAGCCAAAAATCCACAAACATAAAGTGGGATGACAGCAGATGCAGTCCAGGCCCATAACATCCAAAAGGTTTTGTTCCAGCAGCACTCAGCCTCCCACAGCATGGAGGTAGGAACATAAAGAAACCTATGTGCACCAGTTCTCAGAAACTGCTCTGTGTGCTACCTCATCCCACTCATTTGGAAATGTTCCTTTTCCTCACTCTCACTGTCTGTTGAACTTTTACAAGGCCCTCAAGATTGTGCGCAGTATTAATCTTTCAGTAAGCTTATCCTATCTTCCCCAAGCAAGACTAACCTGGAGCTTCCAAGGAACTACGTCCTGCTTGGCAAACAGTACCTGCTGCTTCCAATGGTATCATGTGGGCATGCCCAAACTCCATGTCTCCCTTTCCAGCAAAGAGCTGCTAGTCTATCAGATTCCTTCTTTTCATATATCCACTATATAACACTTTGCCTAGAATACAGTAGAAACTCTATAAATACTTGCTAGATTAAAAAAAATAGTCAAAGTTCATAAAAAATACATCAACTACCAAAAACAGTATGTACAGAATAGTTACAATGCTTATCAATACAGAATAGATACTAAACAATATTCACAGATATGACAGTATTGTTGGTATAATTCAAAATCTGTGCATGAAGCTTTAAGGAGATGCTCATTTTAACAAGACCAGCATAAATAGTCAATGCTGATGCTTATATAATGCTTTTCAGTCTACCTTTTATCTCTATAGTTTGGGAGAGTTAAGACACACATTATCATAACCAGTCTTTAACAACAACCCTGTGAGGTGGGCCCTAGGAAACTGCTAATCTAGCTAGCTTTTCCTTCCAATACAGATCCCAGGTTAGTGCTTCATTTTAAGATGTTAGAAGAATACTAACCATATGACAATTGGTGAGTACAGAGGCCATGGTCATTAAAGGTCCTAGTGAAACAAAACAAGATTATAAAAAGGACAAGACTTACTACTCAACTGTAAACCATGGGATGAGTGAGAGAAGACAGAAGAGACATGTCTGAAACAAAACAGAAGGTAGTCGTTCTGAGAGCAGAGAGATAGTCTTACCTAGGACAAATCAATGGACATGCAATGACTAGTTACTGGCAAGAGACACACCCTCTCTGCTATGTGCTGGTGGTCACAGCACTGACACCACTGGAAGAGACTGTGCACAGGTGTAAAGCCCGGGAAGTTGGACTCAGGGAAGGTCACCTTGTGGGCTAGCTACCATTCTTAATCACTACTCACTGAAATCATACAAATGTTTTGAAAACTAACCAAATTATATTTTATACATTTAATCATATAATTGCAAAAAAAAATAATAAAGTTCATTTGGGTTTGTGATTCTGATCCAAAGATGTGATGGGCTCCTAGCTGGCTGAGTCTGGAGATGGCACAGCGCATTGACAGGAGAAAAAGTAGGCCTGGGTAAATGGCCACCCTCTGGATTCTGGTTTATGCTCTCATTCTTCACTGAGCCCTCTCTAGCTGTCCTGTGCTCTCTCTCCCCCGCCCTCCCTCCCTCTCTCCCTCCCTCCCTCCCTCTATCCCTCTCTCCTTCTCTTATTTTTTCTCTGGAAAGCAACCAGTATTTAATAAGAAAGGCTCTACCCTAAGGACATGATCTAATGCACTAACAACTTCCCAAAGGCCCCACCTCTAAACACCATTATCATATGAAGTTCTAAGTCTCCTATATCTCAGACTGGGAATTCAATTTAAGCATTAATTTTTGAAGGAGAAAGCCGTATTCAAACCACAGCAAGTAGAAACACACACATGAATTCATTCTCACAAAGTTATGAACATGAATGCTCACAACACTACACCTAAAAGCCCCGAGCTGGAAGAAACCTAAATGTCCATTAGCAGATGTATGACTGTACAAATTATCAAACATCTGCTTCTATAACAAAATTATTTTCCCCTTTTTTTTGATTTTGTTTAGTTAGGCTTCTAGTTTTTCTGTTAAATCTAGCTTAGGGGGGGAACTGCAAGAGCAAAGGGTAGATTCAAGGGTACAGAGAGATAAGTGGAATCCGAAAGCATGATGTGAAATCCACAAAGAATCAATAAAGTTAAAAAATCATAATATCATTGAAACATCAAATGTCAACTTCACTTGGAGGCATCTGCTGACTGTCCCATTTTAAACTGAAATATACCCACCCACCCCAACTCCCACACTCAGAACTTCCTATTATCCTTCACTGTTTCATTTTAAATTATGTCATTTAGGATCTGAAGACACCGGATAACATGACTTAGTCATTTAGTTATTAGTTTTCCCTCTGTACCACACTAACTTCTAAAAAACAATGTGCCCTGCTGTATTCACTGGTTGATACCCAGTATCGAGAAAGTACTTATAGTGCAAGGCCAGGAATACTTAGCAAATGAAAACATTACAAGAAGTCAGTCTGGAAAGAGAGTGAGTGTGGGTGTTTGAAAAGATCAGGAAGAGATTATGTGTTCAGACTTGGTTATACCAGGTATATCCACAGCTACAGAAGGCTCAGGGGATACAACAGAAATCAGAATCGTTGATCTTCCAACAGACAATGGCTAAAGCTTTGCAAAGACATGAGATCCTAAAGATAGGTCTACATTTCAAAAAGTCTACAACTAAACTCTAAATGGGCCATTAAACCCAACCAACAAAAATCTAGAATATTTCTCCAGTGATCAACTTAAAGAGCTTTATAAATGTCTTTATATACTGCCAACTATAATTACAGAACTAATAACTCTGGCCCCCAAATCAGATATATGGAAACATTCAGGTAGGTCCATATTAGACATTCATATTCCTGCATCCTTAAGTGCTGACAGCATTGTGAAAATTCTGGGTCCTTCATACAAAACTTGTCTCAGAGCACTGCACCAGAAAAAGAATGGCAGATTGATTGAGGAAGGCCTGTGGAAGAGTCTCACAAATGGATGTCGGCACTTTCTTCCTTGAAGGGTGAGTTTGGGGGTAACTTTTGTTTAAGGGATGGTTTGGGACAGATCCAGAAGGACAGAGGTAAATAGAGGGCAGGAGCTTAATGCCAGGACATGAGAAATACATTTGTTTGAGGACAGAGCTGAAGAACAGTATCCCAAAGAAAGTATCCTCAAAGAGAGTTGCCTCTTCAGGAAGAGAACAGACCCCAGAATAAGCTCCAGCCCTGCAGAACAGCTGCCCAGCCCCTGCCAACATGGAACACAGAGAGCCAGTCTACTCATTTGATATTCATGGAGTCCGACCACATGGCATGTGCCCAGAGGGAGTTCTATTGCTGTAAACAGAACTGTGCAGAAGGAAGGCTGATGATTCTAGGAATTAAAAAAAAAAAAATCATAGCAAGTCACCTACTGAAGGAACTTCCCAAATTCTAATCCAATCACTCATTTTCCAGCAGAGGCTCAGAGCCAGGGTCAGTAGTTAGAGACACAGTGACAGAAAAACCTCTACCCCCACCTCACATGGTCCAGAGAGCAGATCTGCCATCAGACCCTGGGGTTGAATACAGCTAGTCAACAATTAACCCATGAGTTTTGAGCAAGTCTCCATCTGTAAGTGCTCCATCACCAGTGAAATGGGAATGCACAGAGTTAACATGCAGCAGGAGACTGCAGTACACTTCAGTGAGATTCTTGGCAGGAGGATGCAGAGCGGTTCTTACTAACTCTGTTCCTGGGCACAGGATCACTCTTTCCAGCTAAACTCGACTTCCTCAGCCTGTCTGTCTAGATAGCTCCTTTCAGAATTTTGTACCCCATGGGTGCCTTTGCATAAGATGGTCTTTAACATCCCCAATTCAGGGGTTCTTTCACCCCATGCCACTTGGCAGAGTGCACAACCAGCTGACTAGCAGATGGGAAAGGTCCCACCCACTCATGATGATAAGAAGTTATCTCCATGGTGAGCCGAGAAACCATTAACAAAACAGCAACAGTGCAAAGCAAACAAAAGTATTTGTGTGTGTGAAGTTCCACTGCAGCTGAGCACCATCTTCACAGATACTGAACTGTGATTTACTTCAAATAATCATCTGTGAACATGAGCAGTCAACATCTAGTCACCTTCATATTTTTTTTTAATCTACGGTGGGGACCTTCTAGAATTCTAATACTTGACACAAATAGTATGATATATATATATATATATATAGAGAGAGAGAGAGAGCATATAATTATAAAATCCACCAATAAAGCCTTCATTTACTAACAATATTGTCATTATCATTTATTATAGTTTGATATCTGTTGCTGTGATAAGCACCACAACCAAAACCAACTTAGGGGTTAGAAAGAATTTATTTCATCTTACATATCCAGGTTACAACTATAACTGAGGGAAACCAAGGCAGGGACTCAAGCAGAAAATGAAACAGAATCCACAGAGGAACAGTACTTACTGGATCACACTCTGGTTCAAGGTTAGCTAAATTTCTCATACCTAGACTGTTCTGGGCTCAGCCCTCCCACACCAACTAGCAGTGATGAAAATACCCCACAGATATGCCCACAGGCCAATTCAAAGGAGACAGTTCTTCAGTTCAAGGTTCCTCCCCTAGGTGTGTCAAGTTGTCAACCAAGATGAGCCATCATATCAGCTGATTGCGTTAATATCTGAACACCAAGAATTTTCTTCAGATGCAGATACCTTAAGGAAAAGATAAGGGGTTAGCTTCTGGTAGGCAGCTTACATGGACACATGGTACAGAATCTGTGAAAGGAAGGAGAGCAGCACTGAACTCACAGGCCCTTGGCTGGATGAGCTGTGACAACAACATACTTGGTTCATTACATAGATAGGAAGTCTGTCTGTTGCTCAGCAACAAATGATAGCTAGCAGAGCAGGAGAAGCCAATCAATTCCGTGTTGGCTTTAATTCTGAATAAGCAAAGGTAAAATGATAATTTACTCTATAATCCTGATTGCAGAGTATTCTCCCTTGAAGTATAATCTTTATATCTACCACCAAATGGAACAAACATTTGCTGTGGATTTTTCTCAAAATTACCAGAGCAAGCACTTACCTGGTAGAGAGTTAAATGAAAACAAGTTGTAGAAATAACAGACACAAACAGGTCAGGAACCCACTCAGGGCTTAGAGGAAAACTTCTCTTTCACTGGCCAGTTACAGAAGCACAAATCTACAGACTTACCACACAAGTGTCCTTATAAAAAGGGGGTGGTGTTATACTTTTTGTCAAACACAGTGGGCTTCTTATTATTATTGTTATTATTATTATTATTAAGTTTTAGTACAATTAACAGTAACCAAAATGTGTCTTTGCCTATAATATTAATAGCCAGCATTTACCAAGTTTAACTGGCCTTGTGTCAAGTAATTTATATTCATTAAATGCTGACCACATCCTTGAGAAAGGTAAGGTAATAATTTCCACTTTACAGTTGAGGGAACAAAGCCTCAGGAAGAATAAATAACCAGCTCAAGCCCACAATGCTGGTGAGTAGTATAAGATTACAGTGACACAGGAGCGGGGCTTCCCAGGCAAGCTTTTTCTATGTTCTGGAAACGTTCTCTAATCATGCTGTCAAATGGTGGCTGCCAGCCAACACATGTCTACAAGGCACTGGAAAGGTGCTGTTGTAACTATGGAATTAGATTTCCATTTCTACTTAAGATTGATTTACATTTACATAGCCATGTGTGTCTATTGGCTGCACACTGGACAGGGCACCCTGGGGCAGCAGGAGGGACTTTCACATTGGAGGAGGATGAGGAGGACCAGATAGGAGAGATGTTTAAAGTTCTTGTTGCTAGTTTTGTTCCCAGTATCCATGTCAGATGGGTCACATGCCTGTAACTCCAGCTCCATGATTTAGTACATGAACACACACACAGAGAAAAGGAGAGAGAGAGAGAGAGAAAGAGAG
>PVIH01004070.1:0-18962 GCA_004025045.1 Sigmodon hispidus | reverse complement strand
ATGGATATAACTATGAAATGGAAAATCTACCTGTTTTCCATGATAGTATTTGAGTGACCTGAGTCCAAGCTAAGACAAAGATGTAGACCAAGACATATCCTAGCTATATCTATACTGCCCTCCTCTGAATAACATGTCACAGTTACTGCTTATATGTTCCTTACTTGTTATATTAAAAACAGTCTCCCCAGCAAGTGTGTCCATTTCATGGAGGAGAAAAGTGAGCTGCGGCTCAAATACATACTGAAGGAAGAACAACTCCAAGTCTACTCATGCACAAACCACAGATTTTGGAAGAGGCTGAAGGAACTGGTCCACACAAGAGCTCAGATCCTAGGCTTTCTCCCTCTGTGAGAAACAGCCTCTCCTGTCATCATCAAGTAAGTGTGCACAGAGGGAAGGGAGGATAGACTCCCTCAGGGACCTTCTCATTCACAGAACTCTAGTCACCCCTGATAACTATGGTGTCTTTCCTGAGAGGGTGCTAGTTTGACACTCTCTCTTGCTGGGGGTGGCCAGGGGATGCTTCTATTTCATTAAGGGCCTACCACTCTCTCAGCAACAACTGAGGCCACATACACTTCCTTTCTCATCAAGAAAGAAAGGCGTGTGCATCCCTATACACAGTCTAATTGAGGACCAAAGCCTATGTCAGGCTTATGCTCCCCAACAGTGAAAGGCAGGGTAAGAGGCCCAGGGGCAAGAACAATATCCAGGTACTACAGAGCTCTGCATGCCTCATAGTTCATTCAACACAGGTGCAGTAGATAGATATAACCCTAGTTTATCATACTGGATATAGCATTTACTATAACCACATTATTTTATTTACTACTAAGAAAAAAAATGCTGACAAAAGATGACGTTGATCGATTGACAAAACAGTCCAGAAATATAAAACTTAGGCAAGCACGGCATTTCCTAATTTTTTTGAAAAATGTCCAGTGTTTCCTTGGCTTTGCTCCCTCTCCACTTCATCAAGCTTACATATAACTATGGAACAAGAAATCACCAATAAAGTCTCTGACAATCCTTTCACACTTAAAAGGGATGTCCAAGAATGGCCATGGTATTTAAAAAGGAGCAAGAAGCCACCACCAAAGCTTACCTCTGCAGTAGAAAATGCCAGTCAGGCCCCATGAGCCTGAAATGACCTGGAGGGTATCTGGAACCCAGGGAGTTATCCCATAAGGGCCTGCTGTTCCATTCCATCACATGCCACCCTCACAGCACAGGATTATTCCACAGAGGTTTCCAACGCTTGGGGAAAGGGTTTGGATAAACTCAAAGGCTAAATGAGAAATATGAAAGGAAGTTCTCATGATGCTAAGCATAGCAAAGGCAAGCATCATATAAAACTGTGGTCTTAGAGACACTGGATGTGAGGGTGGGAAATCAGCTCCAACTTTTGTTCTCTTTTAAAGAGTCAATTTGTTGGGTATAAGCCCTGGACAGCTAGTGAAAAATGGCCTTTCCCCTCTCAAGTCTGCTAATACAAACTGAGAGGACTCAGAGGACAGGAAGAAGAAAAAGAAACCCTGGTTGTAATTAAACCAGCCCAGTGTCCAACTGACAGCTTCGTAATAAGACCCATGCCTCTTTATTCCCCTTTCACAACACCATGGACAAGCTTAACTAGCTAATAAGTAGGTGGTTGTGGCTCAAACTATGCAGAGCTCCAGCATGGGGCCTCCCCTCCCCTTCCTCTTAGCACATTGGTCTGGCACCATGTATACATCTCCATGTGTCATGCCTTAGGGAGACACATGGAGGACTCCTCTGGGATCTGGAGGCAGGTGGTACCCGTTCTGAATCAAGACAAAAGGATACTGGTGCCAGAGTATTTTTCTTCCCAGGGAGTGAGAAACTGAAAAGGATGTAAAACACATCCAGGACCAGCTGCTTTTTCGTGTGTCCAAGAACACTGCTGAAGTCTAATTGCAAGAAGACTTCTACAGAGCACTTTCATGAACTTTGCAAAAAGGATTTAGTTTCCTCTCCCCTCTTCTCTCTCTCTCCCTCTCTCTCTCTCTCTCTCTCTCTCTCTCTCTCTCTCTCTCTCTCTGTCTCTCTCTCTCTGTCTCTCAATTTTTTAAGTCCTCAGAGGATTCTACAGATTCCCAGACTGTCATTTCCACTCAGGAGGAAGGAAAGAGAATATATTTCAACTTAGAAGAAAAGATGCTATTTGGGGACTGTATTTTAGGTCACAGATATAGCAGGATCCTGGGGTGACAGAAAGATAGGAGAGAAAGAGAAAAGGGCCTGCTCTGCTTCCAAGTTCTAACAATTTCCCCATGTTTTGAAACACTTATTTTCATTTCAAAGAATGTGTTCATAAATTACATATTTCAAACTGCAGTTAGAATACTTTTCCTTAACTCATTAAAATATGTATGCCGTGTGGTAATCCTATACTATTAGTACATCTGCAGTAAGGGCCTATGTGTATACCTGGTCTTAATTTTCATGGGCTACATATGTGCTTCCATATTATTACCTACATTCTTCAGCAGATTGAAGTTAACTCAAATTGAATATGTGAAAAATTACATCTTCTCCTCACCCTGGAGTTGTGCAATTAATTTTCTAAATCTAATTTGAAGACTTTATATTTAACTTTACTATTTTTCACCAAGATATTTCTGGTGCATTTCAGACTACCAAGATTTCCTTGACTCAGGATCAAGTCACTAATCATGTTAGCTATCCCTCCCAGCCTGGTGCCAACTGCCAATTTGATAAACATGTCTTTATCAAAGTGATTCATAAAAATCATGAATAAGACAAGTCCAAGGACAGATTCCTGAATCATTCTACTAGAATACTTCTTCAGGTTAATATTAAGTCAATAATCTACACTTTGGGAAGATATTTTCAAATAAAGATAAATATAACTAAGTGCATTCTTCTTCGATCCAGACCACATTTTCTGTGCTGCTCAAAAGGGCTTCTGAGGAGATTTTAGGAGATGCCCTTAGGACATCCCTGTGGAAGATACACTAAATTGTTTAATTCACTATTAGACAAATTAAGGTTCTGAGCTCAGATGGAGGGTAGGAGGAGATAGACATTTTTAGGTAAGTCTCAAGTCCATGGCTATAAGAGCCCAGGCACAGCTGCTACCCCATGGGCACAGAAGGGCTCTTATCTATAGTCATGTTCCAAAGCTCCTAAAATATTTCTAAATCCAGGAACTATGCTTTCCCCTCATATACACATCTATACTAAAGACCATCCTATGAAGTAGAAACAGCAAGAGGTTACTAGTAAAAAACAATTACAATTGTTACAACACAGATACACAATTGTAGCCATAAGTATGTGTTCCAGATCACTTTTATGTTGCTATGATAAACAGAATGGCCAAAAAACTTGAAAAAATAAAGGATTACTCCATCTTACAGGTTATAGCTGATCATTGACAGAAGTCAGGGCAGGAACTTAAGCACAAACACTCGGGAAAAATCTTTGTCTAGCTCATTCCCTGGCTACTGTTCAGCCATCTTTTTTTTTTACAGCCCAGGTCTACCTGTCTATGGATGGATGGTCCACCAACATCAATTAGCCTTCAAGAAAATGTCCCAGAAACATGCCCATAGACCAATCTGATGGGAGATAATTCTTCATTTGAAGCTCTTTCTTTCAACAAGTGTCAAGCTGACTACTGAGACTGGCCACTTAGAATCTTAGTGTAGGTCTTCCGATCAGGATGAACTGAAATGACAACGTCGGGGTAACAATATATGAGGAGAACATGTGAAGGAATAGTTTACATTCCAAGTGGGAGTCCTAAGGCCTGCTCAAGACTTATGATACTCACAACAATACACAATTGCAAACTTCCAACTGGTTTCTTCTTGGAGCTTTCAATATACTATTTTCACTCAGCAGCTGACCTCAGGTAAATGAACCAATGAAAAGGAACATTCATGGTAAGGAACTCTGTAATTCATAACCACAGTTTTTCCTGGCCCCAAACTACTACCTCTTCATATCAGAAAACAGAATCACATGGCTAGCAGACTCCCTTTATCACACTGACATTGACAGGTTAAAACACAAAGATCCCATCTTCAGAGATGACTCACTGAAAACTAATCTTGAAGCAGAGAAACATAAAATTTGAGCTGTTGCTAATGAGCAGAGTGCTGCCTCTTCCCTCCATGTTCAAGCTATTCTCAAGGAAGATGCTGATGTGCTCTGAGAGATAGGTGATGCTCTGGATCCCCACACCTGATATTTGAATCCAGTTGCTTCAAGTGTCTCATCTGTAAAAGGAAGAGCCTTTGAGGGGCTGATAGAGAATAACCTCATTTCTACCCAAGCCTCTTTTTGCGTAGTCAGTCAAGAGCTTTGGCTTGAGAGCTGAGGCCTGACCTATGAGGACTGGAAAATGTCAAGAGTGTCTGTTGTATGCAAATGCATATGCACATGTATGTGAAAATACTACAGTAGGGGAGGTGAGTGTTTCACAACAGACTGCAAAGGGCTCCTCCCAAGGTCCTTTATTCTTCCAAACATCACACCCTTCCCTTCTCCAAAGAAGCAGAGTGCTGCCTCAGGTGGTTAAAACAGTATGCAGATATGGTTAGCTCCTTTCAAGTTGTTATTTAGCCTCCAAAAATCAATTTAGAATATAGTGAAATTATAGGTCACTATAGTAGTGATTATTTTTAATTATTCTTCAAACATTGAATATATAATTCCACCAGAACGGGGTCCATCTAGAGAGTGTTGACAATTGTTTATATCTTCATAGATCTGTGTTGGATATATACTCATTATAAGAGTATATACAGACAGGTCATCTACAGATCAGACTTGATAAACTAATAAAATTTAAAAGGTAAACAACTATATATTAAGAATAACTTGATCCTGCTAAGAGAAAAGGAAAATGAATACTATGGTGATATATTTGATGTCTAATAAAATCAGCCTGGAATATCAGAGAACAAATCCACCCACAGTAAAGCCAGGAGGATCAGAGAGTGGTAACTCATGTCTTTAATCCCAGCATGAGAAAGACTGAGTGGTAACTTGTGCCTTTAATCCCATAACTCAGAGACAGAGATCTTTCTGTATTTCAGTGAGTTCAAGGCCTAACCAAACAATAGTAGTTTACACCTTTAATCTGCCAAGGTATGGTTAGCATTCTCAGTCTGTAGAGCATGAGAGTCTTAATCTCAGGGTCATGTATTTATGCCCCACACTGGGCACCATTTGTAGTAAGAAGTTTCTGGCTCAGACTTTCTGACCTAGCTCTGAGGTTTGGTCCTTCTTGCAGCCCCGCTGCCACTTAGCCACAAATAATCACACAAAGGCTTTTATTAATTTCATGCTGATTGACCTATGGCTCAGACATATTACTAGCTAGCTCTTTCATCTAACTCAACCTATTTCCATTAATCTCTTTAACCATGTGGCTTGATACCTTTTTTCAGAGCAGCAGGAAAGTTGTCTTCTTTCCTCTGCATCTACTGGTGTCTCTGCTTTGTTCTTCCTGTTCCTAGAGTTTTTAGTCTGGTAGCCCTGCCCACAGTTCCTGTCTGCCTTCTGGCCAATCAGCTTTTTTTAAACCACTAGGAGGGAACAAAACATAATCCCACTACAGAATGCCTGCAGACCTTCCTTCAGGTTTTTAAGAAAACTCTGTTCCTACCAAAACACAAGGATACAAGAGAGAAGGAAAACTCAATCTGGCTCCAGACTCCTCAAGTACTCTTGGTCAGGCTGCCTCACTTGAGGTGATATTTGAAATAGGGCACAACATTTTTTTAATAAAACATAATAAATAGAATATAACTATGCAAGTAAGAAAGAGAAGACAAACCTAACACATTCCATAGAAAATATGCTAAATAATCTAGGCACAGTGAAGATTTTTAAATAAAGCATCAAGAAAAAGACTTGCATCCAGAAACGTCAATTTAAATGCCTAAGCCTTTCACTTGACATAAGACTGCATACAATATGTACCCTGCTAGAAGTAAACACAAATGGCTCCTCCAAATATTCAATTCTATTATATGACCAATCATGTAAGTGGCTTCAATACATTTCAAACACTACAAAAAGATGATAAAAGCTATGACTTGTATAGTTTCATAGTCAAAAAACATAGAAAGTTTCTAAACACACTTAACATAGAGCATATGAACCTTGTCTTACCCCTGGGCTTTACCACCCTCAACTGTGTCCAGAGGATTGGGACAGGGGCAATGCACATGGTCTTGAAGGGAAAATGAACAAGTCATACCTTGTCGCTCACAGCATGCACAGAAGCTCAGATGTTAGTTGGCATCAACACTGGGTAACTAGTAAAGCTCCCTGGCCCCACTACTTCACCTACAGACAGCACTGTTCTTTACAGTGGTGGCCGACGGGTTACAAGCTGAGCTGCTCAGTCGGCCTGAGAACACCATGGTGGTTTGCACATTGGTCTCTTATCTATATTTTGGGCAGAACACTGATAGCATACTCTGGGAATAAAAATATCAATACCTCCAACTAGGGTCTAGAAAACTGGGTTCTTATATCTTACTCAACCTGTTGCTACTATTTATTAAAAATTTAATTTTTTCTACTTGGAGGGACAGGGATAGTACTAAGGGTTGAAGTGAGCATCCTGAGCATGCTAAAGCAAGCAGTCTACTGATGAACCACTTATGCAGGCCCAGTTCTTAAGGATTCTTAACACTTGTGTCTAAGCACTCTATCTCATGAATAAAAATTATATTCCTTATTCTCTAGATGATAATAGGTAGGGCTGATTATCAGTGAAAAAACAGTTCATAGAAGTCTCAACAGAAATGTTATTCTCATCTAGAAGGTTACATTTATCTTTAACATTCTAGAAGTTTACCTAGAATTGAAAAAACAGAGTGTTAGAAACAAGTTAAACAGTATTCAATCATGAATGTAGATGAGAAATAGTCAGAACCCTCTGTGCAGCCAACATCAGTCCTTGTGGAGTCCAATGCCCTCTTTGTAGGTGCTCCTGTGTCAGGTCAGCAATAACAAGGGTGTGTGCTAAGAATAAAGTATTTTATGAACATATTCATTTAATCCTTAAATTAACTACACAAAACTTAGTTACAATATTCAGTAAACTGAATTTTAGGAAGGTCAATCAATAAGATCCTCAAAGACAGAGTTCAAACTCAGGCATACTGACTTAGGAGCTCATATTCCTCATTGCTATATTCTATGTCTTGAAGATGCTACAGCAAGACAAATGACATGTTTTCAATGATAAACAAATAAATCATGTTTCAGGTAAATTGGGAGTACTAGGACGAAAATAAAATGGGTGTTGATGATACAGTGGGTGCCTAAGGTAGGTGAGTGCAGAAGCATAAAGACTTGTTCCCCAGAAAGACACTGAATTTACAATCTTCCTGCCTCCATCCTCCAAGAAGCTAGAATTACAGATCTGTACCAATAGTCCTGGCCCTGATTGATCTTTTAAACTATGAAATCATACATAAAGTACTATAAGGGAAATGTAATCAATGTTGAATATATAAAACTGAACTGGACATGGTTCATACACAATATTAAGTCATATATAAAAGCTAGAACATTGGTTGTTATCCCTGATTGTAATGAGGGCACTTTCTTCTGTTGTCTTCATGTGTAAATTTTCAACAAACATCTAGATCTCTACACTGATAATACTAAGTGACACATTTGAAATAATACATTTCAAAAATTTACCTGCTTCTCCAGAATAGTATGTGCTCTTCTTCCTTCATCTCCCATTCCTCCCAAATATCCCTGGTGCCGGCTAAGGAAATCCCCTTCCTTCTCTGGCTGAAGACATCTCTTTTGCCCAGCCCCTCACTAATGCTACTGTACCTCCAATGAGTAGGTTCCCACTGCTCTGTAGAATTTCTCTGCAATTACAACCACTTGTCACTAGTCACCTGCAGTGGCCCTGTATGATATTTTATAAAAGGTTATATTCACTTCCCTGCTTTACTTCATTCATATGCTCATCAATCCATCCATGTAATACATTTCTATTGGTCAGCCACTGATGTATTAATATTGGCTAGGAGTTACGGATTTGATAGTCAACAAGACAGACAAGCTCCTGCCAAATGAAACTTAAATTCTATCAAGAGTGGCAATAAGTATCAAAATAAACAGGATAACTCAGAGATTTTGAATTTCCATGAAGAACATAAAGCTGGGCAATACCAAGAAAATCTCACCAGTAAAAATATTTTCTGCTCAAACAAAAGGGTATCTGACAAAGAGCCTTGAGATGGAGATGGTTCCTCAGTTCCTGAAGAGGGTTCTGGGCCAACCCCACTGAATCTATTATACTTTGTAGTTCTCTTGTACTACTCATGCCTAGTATATATTTCTTTTCCATCCAGTACAACCAGTTTAAAACATGCAAGAAAATAGTGAAAAATAAAATCTTTTGACCATTAGCTGCAATCAGAAGCTTCTGGCCTAGCCTAGCCTCGAAGTTCACACCAGCAGTCCCAAACAATCATACAAAGTCTTACATTAATTACAAGCTGAGTGGTCTATGGCTCAGGGTTATTACTTGCTAACTCTTATACTTTACGTTAGCCTATATTTCTATTTATGTTTAGCCATCCTGCTTCCTCTGTGCCTTGCTGTTGCCAGTTCCTCTGCCCTTCCACTTCCCAGAATTCTCCTAGTCTGGTTGCCCCACTTCTACTTCCTGCTTAGATTCCTGACCAATTGGCATTTTATTAAACCAATATTTATAATGACAAATATTTACAGTGTACAAAAGCACAATCCCACAGCAATTGACTATGGTGAATTAAGATTCTATTCAAAAACTGATACCAGAAAACCTTCCAAACGTCTATGGAAAAGTCATTTTTCCTATGTGAAACAATCATGTCCTTTGATCTAGTGTGCTTCTGTAGCAGTTGCAAATTCCCACTTTGCATACAGTTCCTTTTACTTAATCTATCTCTATACACTGCCTGCAGCAAAACATCAATGTCTGTGACTTCGTTTTCCACTTTTATGTCCACTGCATGTGCAAGGTACACTGCCTGGTGTACATCAAACTGTCTGATAGATAATAAATAAATGAAAATAACATGCTGACAAACAAATAAATGGGGCAGAGATTGTCTTCCAGTACTGGTCATTAGATTTCAACAAAATGGATGGAAATAGATGGTATCATTGCTATTAATGAACTGAGTTGCAACAGAGGTTCAAGAATAAAGTGTAGCGGGAAAGAATGCCATTTCATGAGTAAGGGCTTTGCAATCTTCATAATGAGGCTGATTACACAAGAGCATACGCCTATCATCTATCTGCAGATGTTTGGTGCTCAAACTGGTGGTATTGTCAGTAGTTAGAGACTGACACAATAGTCTGCAGAGAACTCACAAGGCAGCAAGCCTATACTTGGGCTGATGCTTTATCTTTGATTCTACTGTGTTGGAAGATGCTCCTTCATTACAAACAAATCTTTCATTTTTATGTTCCTGGGAAGGTCAGGCAAAAATGTAGATAAAAAGGCAACCCAATTTAGTTTGGGGTGAAGAAAAGAGCATCCTCCAAAATTCAATTTTTTAAAAAACAACCACTAAAGTATAAGGAATGATGCAAGAAAAACTGTGTATAAGCATGTCTATACAATTCACTGTAACTTTTGATGTCTCCTGAGTTATGGGCAAGTCAGTATCACATCCCAAACACTTGAGGTATAAAGCAATAGGCCTTGTTTGGTTGCATCGCAATCTCCTTGGTATTACTTCAGTAAATTACTTCATAAGCAAACATGAATAACAAAGAATCATGTAAAGCAAAAACAGAGTGTGTTGTCAAAAAAAGCATACAACCAAAGTATTAATTACCTTTTTATGCTATAAAAATGTATTTGAAGGTAAGTACATTCAAATGTTTTCCTTTCTTTGTACACAAAATTTTCTTTGTGATACATATTGAATGTGTGTTACTTTTATTTACCAATGTTGGAAGGAGTCATTTTTCTTCTAAATAACCAAGCAGATTGACATTACAGGCTTCTTTTGCTTAGGTAGATTATTGAACAAACAAATATTTATTCTGGGTTACTCAGCTATGATACAAAAGGGGATTCATGACAAGCTACGTCTGGTGCCTGCTTAGCTCTTACAAGATAATTGCACTTTGGACCACCTAGAACATTGTGTTCAATCGAGAGACAGATTAAAAATTCAAAAACATGGTATGAGCAGAATTTAATCAGCCACACCTCCATCACATTAAGGCAGATATAAATAAATGGGCAATAGAAGGGTGCAATAAAACCAGGATTAATCAAACCATGATTAATTCAGGTTCAGATTAAAAACCAATAGCGCCAGCTGCATCAGATCTATTCTGTGGCATTCACCTCCTCTACTCCTTTTTATCACCATGTTTCCCCATCTTCTCATCCCACTATGCTCTCACCCCTAGGGCACTTTCCCCGGCTGGATAAACCTGCTTGAGAGTTAATTGTCACATACATGGATTTAATCACATTGTCCATCACATTTGGGGCCCTGCCTTCAGTGATCCATGACTAATTGTTGTGGTAATTTTTCAGTCATTAACAGCAGCACATATGCTGCAGACAAATCCCAAGGTGCCTAGTAAACCCCAGTGACAAGTAGACCACAGGCTCCAGAAGAATTGCCACATGCCTCACCCCAGCCCCCAACCCAATCCTATTAGTCACGCCTCCTTGTTAATGCACACTTATCCCAAGGATATGTCAGGCTGCAGAAATCTCCTAGAGGCTTCAGCATGCCTTATGACACTGCCTTGTTTTCAATCTAGATTCTGAAAAAGGAAGGGGAAAGGAAAGGAAATTAAAACTCCATGTGGGACAAGTAGCTGAGGGCCTATTCTGAATTCCACTTGTTTTTCATTCACTTTCACACAGGCTCCTGAGCTGTGTGGCAAGTGCCCTTTCTTTGAGTTTCAGCAGCATTAGCAATCTCCATGGCAACCACTAGTGCGCATCTGCTGCACCACACTGCAGCATCTCTGGCTCAATTCTCAAGTTGCCCTGGTGTCAGACAGGGCATGCCATGTGTACTGGTGGGACAAGACCCTGCCTTGGGGAATCTTTCAGCTGATTGAAGCTGGCTCTAATCACCACATAATATGAGGGAACAAGATCACAGGGAATATGATCCGCCTGCACTAGGCAATAGGGTTTCAGAAATGTTATTTATTTTTTCATTTTCTTTTTCTTAAGGGCCTTTGTTGGTTAAAAGCAAAGAGGCACTAGCTATCTAACAAAAGGATTAATTTTCAAGTAGGTGCTACAATGTTTCAAGTCACTGATTTGTTTAAAGCCAGTGTCTCATCCACCTTTCTTTCATTAAGGAAACTATTCAAGAAGAAATGCAAATTCCTGGGGTTTCAATTTGGGTCTTCTAAAGAGAATGGATATTTGGCACATTAGCCAGAATATAGAAAGGCAAGGGAAAGATTCATGGAGTTTTATTGAAATTTGTATTCCTCCTGCAGAGTTTCAGGAAATTTCCTATTATACTCAGTTTTCCCAAGATTAAAATAAGACCTACCTTGCTCTAAAGCACTTAGCCCCAGATCACTGAAGAAGGTCTTAGCAAAGCTTAATTAATATGAACAATTCATGTTTAGCTGCTCAAAAGAGAGATAGTTGTTCCAGGTTCCATTATTGTGAAAGGAGGTACAGAGCGCCCTCTGCTGCTGCCTCCTGGTCAGTCTCCCAGGTCCATGCACTCTACAAAACTGGCTTAACAAGCATTTATTAATTGGTAAGAGGAACAAGAGAGACCCAGATAACAACAGACAGGTTGCTAAAAATAACAGTCCTCTAGAAAGCCACTCCCTAGATTCTTGGTTATTATTAGTAACAGACCAGGAAAAAGCTTGGGAAAATCAGAGTGCTGACTCCATCATAAACACAAATTAAATAATTAAAAAAGAAAAAAAAAAAAACAGTATTGCATTTCCACTGACATTCTTTCATGATAAGATGTATACATGATCTTACTGATTATCATATATTCTAGAACAGCCAATTGAAAAGGAAAAAACACTTGTTCTTAGACATAAGTCATAACAGCAATTTTCAACTTTGTTTCTGTATTTAGTTTGAACATAGATTTGTGTTTACATAGCATTGTATAAAATTCACTTCTGAACCTCTAAGAACCTAATTATTATAACAATAAAATTAGAGGAAAAAATTCAAATATACCAAACATTACTTGTTTACATAAACGATGACAACCAACATTTGCAACTTCAAATACTAGTTCACCTTCAAGCTCAAATTAGAGCTAATGACAAAGAGCCTGTGCTTCTTTACTACAAAATAATTCCCTCCATAATGTCTAAGTATCACAATAATAAGTAATAAATAATAAAATAGTAAACTTAATGCATGGTGGATTCAAATTCTATATCATAAACCACTCTGAGAGTTGCAGATATCATTCTTCAATTTTCAGAAATCCTTAAGGTCAGTGCCAATATTATCTTCCACGAATAAAATCAAAATGAATCAAGAATTAATGAACAGTCTGGGATTGATGGCACAGCCTTTAATCTCAGCATTCAGGGGGTAAAGACAAAGGCAGAGGCAGGCTGAGTTCTGTGAGTTTGAGGCCATGCCTTTCCTCAACAAACAAACAACAAAAGAATTAATTAATGGGGATTGGAGCGATAGCTCAGTGGTAAAGAGCAATGCTTGCTTTTTGAAAGTCCTAGGTTCAATTCCCAGCACCCACATGGTAGTTTATATAACCTTCTCTAACTCCAGCTCTGGATGATCAGATGCTCTGTTCTAGTCTCCAGTCACCATGCACCAATGCAGGACACTTACATATCTGTGGACAAAACCCATACACGCAAAAAAAATACCCCAAACACATTCTTAAAATAAAAAAATAAATAAATAAAAATTAGATTAAGGAAAAAATGAGATTAAAGAGACAAATATCTAGTATAATATTATTCAGTTGACAAATGACCAGAGACAAATCCAAATTTGAACCATCTATATTTGATTTAGTTATTCAGCTCTGCTGAACAACACTGAATAGAATCATAGCCAATGAACAGACTCAGAGAAGTAGACTGTGGAATCTAGTTCTCTTTGGGGGCAGGTATTATAAAACCTCTGTTTACCTTGTATGAGTCCTCTTCAAACCCTCAAACCCAAACCATATTTATTTTAGAAGCAAGCACTATATTATTCCATCTCCTCTGGCTTTCTTCAGAATGTATCATCAGTTTAGCATTGATGTGAGGTAGCATAACTGACAGTAACCTAGTTCAATGACTAGACACCAAGGACAGTGTATGGAATATTCTGGATGACCAAGTTTCACAGCCTGACAGATAATCTGTGGGTTACTAGAGCAGCAATTAGCAGGTAGCTGTTAGATTCTAACTGGTGTTTGTTGGGATGGAGTGGCAAGAGGGGTTTTGGCTGTGAGCAACTGTCTATGGAGAAAGCTAAAAACCTACCAGGACAGATTAGCTACTAATAGCCTTCCCTGAGTCACTTCACCCATCATGAGTTGCTGTGAGCAGCATTAGTCCTGGGTAGAAATGGTACTACTGCTCTGTGTGCTGCAAGGCTCTGTGAAGGCTATGGATGACCACAGGAAGGAAATAACAAAGGACACAAACTAAGCAGGTGGCTGAATCCTGCCACTGAGGTCCAAAATGGTCATAGTAACAGTGGCAAAACCTAAGGATAAGCCACATGTTCTCTAGGAGACTATATAGGTAGAACACTTTCAAGAACTCAGAATCTTGAAACAATAAGAAATCAGCAGAGACTGGCAGATTTTCCAATGTTTCCTGTTAGACAATGCTTGAAAAAGGAAGCTGTCAGAGGCCAGGAAATATACTTATCTACATTTGCAGGTGCAAATTCTAGACATAGAATTCTCCATCCTTATCATTCTAATACGACATCCATAAATTACTTTACAAATGAAACTCCTGGTTTCCTGTGATTTTTTTTAATATTTATTTATTTATTATGTATACAGTATACAGAAGAGAGTAACAGATGTCATCATAGATGGTTGTGAGCCACCATGGGGTTGCTGGGAATTGAACTCATGACCTCTGGAAGAACAGTCAGTGCTCTTAACCTCTGAGCCATCTCTCCAGCCCCCATTTCCTGTGATCTTACCATCACTTTCCTATACAGGACTAGGACCTGAAGCATTCTAGGCATCCTAATCATATGAGCAGTGTGAATAATTTGTTAACTGTTAGGAAATGAAATACATTGTTGATTATGCAGACTCTGTAACTTATTCCGCAGACATAGAAGAAAGATCAAGCCCTCATACTCAGAATGGAGGCATTCCATTTTATGAATGAATGGTTCTTTGAAGTAGATCTAAAGATTTCTAGTCAAACTGTACTTCAGAAAATAAGTATCCTTTCTATAGTATTATGGATTCTCTTTAAATAGTTCCTTTTTAAGATACAAAGCACTTGATAAGAATATGAAAAGACTTGCATTTCTTTAATAAGATAACAATAGTACTTCATCTACACACAAATCCTCCTTTGATTTAATCATAATGGCTATTTTTTCCCTATCACCAATCGAGAGAGAATGACTCTGATTGGCAGAACTGAAAAATCTTAAACAGACCCTGTACACACATATTTATTTTTTTCACACTTTGAGAGATTACTCTGCAGTACACTGCAGGATGATAAATGCCACTCAGGGCAACATACCTTTGATATTGTTGACATAAAGAGTTTCTATGACTTCCTAGTGTTTAAAAATAAGTTTACTTGGGTATGTCTAACATATCACGAAAAAGTTCTAGGTTAAGAATAGCATAAGCCTCCTACAAGGGACAGATAAGATACCCTCTGAGGTCCCTCTTAGCTAATATATTATGACAATGGGTTGAAACTCGTAGATTCTGTCTCTCACTAAGGAAAATGGTTAATCAATACTGCATCAAAACACTTTCCACCTAGTAAAATTCTGAAGTCATTCACATTAATTAGAACATGAATATCTTAAAATAGAATTCATCAGATTCCTGTGTGTTTTTTTTTGTTTTGTTTTTCCTGTGATATTTTTTAAGATTAAAAAAAATACCTATAATCATCCAACTTACTGTCTAAAAATCACAGAAACAAAAACAAAAGTATAAGGTATTTAAGGAACAAAACGAACCCAATTCCATTCATTTTACTGATGGAGAAGCTCAGAAGTCCAAACAATAAAGGTGATGACAGCAAGAACAAACTCAGTGATTACTTTATCAAACTAACATTTGCCAAAAAGCAGCTATGTTCCCCAATTCCAAGCAATTTATACATACAAACATCTATAATTTTCTCAAGGTCTTTAAGAGATAAACATTGTATTTTTATATAAATTTTCTTAGACATGGAAGCAGAAAACAAGGAATTTAAGTCATGACTCCTCTGCTATCTCCATCCAACAGCCCCACTGGAAGCCAGGAGAAGCCATCACCCTTCAAACAAGTAGACCAAATCAATACAGTTAAATAAATATCATCAACTAATGTAAGACTAAATGGGGCTGGCAAGATGGCTAGCAGGTAAAGGCATTTGCCCTCAAGCTTCATTACCTGAGTTTAATTTCTAGAACTGCATGATGAAAGGAGAGAACCAATCCCAAGATTTTCTCTACATATATACACCCTACTTTGTGCACATCCCTATACATAAAAAATAAAATATGACAAAACAACAGTAAAAGATTGACTGTATATTTAGAAGATTCTATAGCAATGTATTTTGGAAATTTTCTGTGGCAGGTAACATTCAGACACAAAGTTTAAGAGAGAAATATGAATTGAATGTATATGTAGTGCAGGAGAGGTATAGAGACCGTTAGAACCTTTGCAATTGGAATTATAAGTGGTTGTGAGCCACATGTAGGTGTTGAGAACTAAACCTTGGATCTCCATAAGAGCAACAAATGCTGTTAACCACTGAGCCATCTCTCCAGCCGCACACCTTCATTTCTGAGTCAGACTCACTAGGGGCTCAATGATTAGGCAAGGCTGACTGGCCAGAAAGCTGCAAGGATCTGCCTCCTTCCACCTCCACAATGCTAAGATTACAACAAATTCCAGCATGCCTAACTTTTTTTACATGAGTTCTGAATGGCAAACAATTTAACAAGGAAACATTTCCCCATCTTATGTGTGTGTGTGTGTGTGTATGTGTGCGTGTGCACACACATGAGAGAGAGAGAGAGAGAGAGAGAGAGAGAGAGAGAGAGAGAGAGAGAGAGAGAGAGAGAGGTGTTTATGACAGACATTAAAATTTCCACTGGAACAAAGGAGATGTGAGCATAGATGGGAACAAGGATGAAGAATCAGCAGCACACCCAACGGTGCAGCTAACGGGAATAAGACACATAAATGCAGTGCCTTCCCAGATGTCTTTCCAAAGTCATAAGTAAGAACAGGAAGTCAGCCAGGAGCTAGGCTGAAGCTGGCTTGTACTGCCACATCACAGTGATAGGAAGCTCTGGTTTTCATTAAAAGGTAATGAGCAGCTACTGAGGTGTCCAGGCCCAGTTAACTCTCAGTGAATGTTACAATGAAACAAGAAAGCAGGTATAGAAGCATGGACAGCACTAAGTGCCAGCAAACGTCCTGGGAACTTGTACTCTGAAACCCTACTGTGAAACCCCACTCAGGCTTCCTATGAAACCATCAAAGGAAACACTGCATTGCATGGTCTGTATCCAAGGGTACACACAACAAGGTCAAGTCCTCACATGGTTTCACTTTGTTTTGTTTTGTTTTTTTCTTTTGTTTTTAATAAATCAATTCGAGAGATAATCAGTGCCAGAATGGACTTGTCCAAGGATGTTCCACAAATATAATGCCTTTAAGAAAACACGGTTTTAATTATTTCTAAGGGATGATAAAGTACTGAAGATGCTCACGAGGTGCCATCCCCTTACTAGGCACTGAATGTCAGTCTTTCCCCTCCATCTGCAGTCTTCCTGGTGTCTAAACTGTGACCCTCATGTAGAGTTCTGTTAGTTGCATTTTCAAGAACTCTTGAAAGGATACATTCTCTTCAGAGAAAGTTTCCAGTTTGTTATCTTCTGCCTGTTCAGGGTGGGTCACCTAAACAACTGCATTGTTGATCTATCAGAAGCAGCTGTTTTCACTTTCACAAGAGGTCTTCATCTATGGCTTAGTGTTGAGGTTAATTTTACTTTTTTTTAAAAAGCACTACAAGATGTCAACAATTTCATAGTTACATGAAAATACTTACTATATCTCCTTAAGGAAAATAGATACCTACTAGATTGAGACAGAGCTGTGTGACAGTATATTTAATAATAATAATTAATAATAATAATAATAATAAAGCCTGAAATAACAGAAGACAGAGCCAAGCCACAGCCAATTCTCACCAAGCCAACTCTTCAGGCCAAACAGGGCAGGTCCTGTCTTCAGGAGTCCTCAGCCCCACATAGGCCACATAGGCAAAAGAGTAACAACTTCAACTCTGGAGCGGGGGCAGATAAACTCTGCCTGTCACCATACCCACAGCTCCTGCTGAGGGAATTTGCACGGCTACCCACCACCACATCGAACTGAGGGAACTGACAACTACAGGGGTCCCAGAAGGACAGATTTAGACCCCGCTCAGAGGTGAGGAGGGGTCACCAGGCCCAAGCACCTATATCCCAGCCAGGGAGGGACAGTTGAGCTCCCATCGATTCCGGTTCCACTTCAGGGACCAAGTGCTAGCTGCAGAGTCCTAGCGCACTCTGGAGAGGGGGCAGATAAACTCTGCCTGTCACCATACCCACAGCTCCAGCTGAGGGAATTTGCATGGCTACCCACCTCCACCTCGAACTGAGCGAACTATCAACTACAGGGGTTCGTGAAGGACAGACTCAGACCCTGCCCAGAGAGGGTACAGGAGGCACACAAGCCCGAGTGCCACAACTGACCAAGAGCCATCTAATTGTGAAACACTGAAGCCATGGGCAAACATCAGTGCAAAAAATTACATAATAATACAAAGAACAACATGGTAACTCCAGAAGAGAGTGGCGATCTTACAAATACAAGGCCTGAACTGAGCAATGATGAAGAAACAGAAGGAAGCAACACCAAAAATTGTTTTTTGATGATCATCGAAGCTCTCAAAGAAGATATGAAAAATAGCCTTAAAGAAATAGAAGAAAATACAAACAAAAAATTGGAAGAGATGAACAAATCTATGAAAGAAATACGCCAGGAACTAAAAGCTGAAATAAAAGCTGAAACAGAAACAATAAAAAAGGCACAAAATGAGGCAAAGATGGAAATAGAAAACCTGAAGAAAAAAGCTGGAATCACAGATACAAGCATAACAAACAGATTTCAAGAGATGGAAGATAGAATCTCTGAAGTGGAAGACTCAGTAGCTCAAATAGATATATCAGTCAAAGAAAATAGTAAAACTAAAAAAGTAATAACTCAAAATGTTCAGGAAATCTGGGACACCATGAAAAGACCTAATTTGAGAATAAAGGAATAGAAGAAGGAGAAGAATACCAGCTCAAAGGCACAGATAATGCTTTCAATAAACTCATAGAAGAAAACTTCCCTAACCTGAAGAAGGAAATGCCTATAAAGATACAAGAAGCTTACAGAACACCAAATAGATATGATCCCAAAAAAAAGTCAGCACGCCACATTCTGATCAAGCCACAAAACACAGAACAAAGAAAAAATTTTAAGACCTGCAAAAGAAAAGGGCCAACTCACATATAAAGGCAGACCCATCAGAATAACGCCTGACTATTCAATGGAAACGATGAAAGCTAGAAGGGCTTGGTCAGAAGTTATACAGACGCTAAAACAGCATGGCTGCCAAACTAGAATACTATACCCTGCAAAATTATCAATTACCATAGATGGAGTAAACAAGGTATTTCAGGA